>BOPN01000992.1:341284-346284 GCA_017312705.2 Penaeus japonicus
CTCGCGTCTGCATTTCTGTTATGAATGCAAAATTGAAACCCTTGAAGTATATATCAACATATATGATACATACTGTATTCTGTCAAGGTCCAATGTTCGAAAATTCTATGTTTAAAGTTACTAACCTTAGCGCCCTGAAATTTGTGACGTCATCCTCAGATAGGCCCAATGAGGGCAGGCATACCTTAGAAGGAAATCAGGTAATCCAGTAGGAGAAACTTGTACATACGTGTAACATTGAAAATAAAGAAATACTGTAATTGTTGTGGAACTCAGTATGAAAAAATAAAAAATAACAGTTTGTAGAGCAAGGGAAAGGACTGTAAAGAAGTCGAACATAAAAGGAAATAAATAAGTAGATCACAAAATGCTTTTTTTTTTTGTATTGGTTTAAAGATAGTTCACCATTTTCAGAAAGAATGGGAGAGTGAGAAAAAGGATCGGAAAGTAAGGATTCATTTTTTTTTCTACTTTGTTGTCTGAAAGTGTATTTCATTTCTTTATGAAACAGGAACGCCTATTATTTGAGGATTTCAACGTGGATCTTTATAGTCTGTTTTGGGTTTGTTAACTAGATTTAATTTAGTTGGTGGTGTTTTGTGAATAATCACAGGAACCATACAACGATCAGTGTTTTGCACTAGTAGTTGCAGGAAACATTCACGCTTTGTGAGAATAATACTCTTTAAACACTAAGGACGCGCATTCATCTAGTATTATCCCAAATATCGGATCCAAAAGAAGAAAAAAAATGCTTAATAGCAATAAAATGCATGTATTAAACGCTTCAACTGTAGAAATAAAGGACTGACGCTGCGAGTCTCCATGCTATTGAGGCTCTGAACTACCGGACCTACAAGAATGTACTTGGGGCGAGAGTGCAACGGTGCAGATCTCCGTCCGCGCTAATGCCATCGTCCTCACGTCGGGGATGACTCTAAACAGTACATCTGTCACATACTGCTAATAAACCTCTTTCACTTGGACTATCAAGCTGAATATCTAATTCATATTCCACAGGGGATTATAACTACATGTAAAAACAAAACAACAACAGAAGATTCAGCTTCACTGCTACTCTACTAGACGTTGTAGCTACTACCACTTCCACGACCAATCGCCACACCAGTTATGAAATGCCTTTGTTTTTTTCTGAGCTAGAGAAAAATAGTAAAAAAAAAATATATCTATTATTAAGTTTTAATCCGAAATGTAACTGTTGAGAATTCCATTTCTTCCTCAAGGAGAAGACTCACGTGCATATGCAACCCTCCGGTCCGGTAGTTTGTATGTGGAATCAATCGATCATCTCGTGCTATTTATTGTAAATTAGTAAGTTGTTATTTCGTGTGATTATTTTTGTCTGAATTTGGTCATTCTTATGGGAAACAGATCACAAAGTAGTGCTCCCATATAAGAGGTATTTAGGACAAGGATGCTATCCTGTGGATCTTTTATAACAGGTGTTTTGACAAGTTTTCTGTCCTCTTTGTTAAGTTGTGTAGGATTTTTATATGAATATATAAATAGTTCTAAAAAACCGCTCGCTCTGGGTGGTTTATTTTCATCTCTACGTCAAAATTTGCTTCAAGCATGTTTCCAGATTTTTTTTTTATTTCGAGTTTATCTTTGCAGCACCTGTATTCATGCATCATACCATTCGTGTCTTACTCGCAAATTAATCTTAATCCTTATTTAACCCATGCTTGCAACATTGCACTGCAAGACAAAGTAACCGTCCTGCATACTTTGTCCATGTACAGTTGTGTGTTTGAAGGTAAAAAAAAAACGTAAAAAAATGCAAAATGTGAATAAAGCAAGAGACAGGCAGAGAGTGAAGGAGTGATCCATGGATAAATATATATAAGTCTTCCCTACCCTGCATCCATACGCTATAATTTTCAAAACACATTCAAGCAGAAAGAAAACGGTGAAAACGTTGTTGAGGTATCCCAGAATGTCCATGTAGAGATTTCCCGCTTGGTAATACTACAGAGGGCGCGTTACGATGGCCCAGGGTTGAAGTTGGCGCGCAGAGTGTTGATTGGTCGGGGGCGCCAGAGGGGGGTGGGCGGGACCGCGAATCACAAGGGTATGTATCCAGTTGTGACACGTGATTGGTTGGCAATGGATATCGGCCACGACCAATCAGTGATGAGGAACAATGATTTTCAGGTGGCACCGTTGATTTTCAAGTTTTATGTAAGGAAAGAGACACAGAGAAACACAAAATTAATACTTATACCATGAATTAATGGAAGTGGTCATTCAGTTTATCTGGTAATAGACAGATGAGTATGATACTTTGAACAATTCGGGTATCATGTGTCTGGTGTGGTTACAAGTCTCGGCCGCGAGTCTTCAAAGTACTCAGTTACAAAATCAATCTAGGCTAGGTTACGGGGCTAGGCCTACTAATCTCGTCCGAGGAGAGAGAGAAAAAAAACAAAACTAGATATCTAGGTACAAGACTTGGAACCACAGACTAGAGCAAGCATTTCACTCAGTCCAAGGGGAACATTATCAAAGGGTCGAGCAAATGCAGCTGCTTTTTTCGCTGGCACGATGCTGGTGCGGGGGGGGGGGGGGGGGGGGGGGGGGGGGGGGGGGGGGGGGGGGGGGGGGGGGGGGGGGGGGGGGGGGGAGAGGGAGGGTGGGCAAGGGGGGACATTCTGGCCACGCCCTGAGGGAGGGAGGGGGAGAGGGGTGGCATCATTCACACGACTGCGATGGGATGCATTTAGCCAGCCAAAAAAGTGCACATAGCTACAGGTTTTCGATTTAATGCATGGCTACAAGTGCACGTGCTAATCGTTGAGAGCATGCCCAGAATTTGTTTATAACCGGAACGAAGCTACACGTTAAAGATGTATTTACTTCCAAACCATAAATGATATCTAGAAAATCAACATTGCAAAAGCTAATGCGCTTCTAGAGTTTAATGCCAATGTAAAAAAAAAAAACTTCGCTTTTAGTAATGGTAATAAAACATGATTAATGTAATCGAAAAATAATAAACATTGTTCACAGTACTTAAATCATAAAAATAGGCCTGCCACTAACGTTGCCATAATCACTCCTACTATTAGTACTACTACTACTAATTCTACAAACAAAACAAAACGACAAAAACAATATATAATCCCAGATATGGAACAAAAATACTACTGTTTTAAAGACAAACAACGAAAATAACATGAAAATAACGAAAACAATATGTAAACGCGATGATAAAACTGATAATGATGATGGTTCTAAAATCAAGAAAATGAAAAAAAAATGGAAATATAAATGACAATACTAATAACAATGACGATGATTTGATAAGTAGCTGAAGTAGACAACAGTGTTATACTCCAGTCAAACAATATTATCATCATTATATAATAAAAACTACAGTGATCTCGATAACTTCAAGTCGGTACTAAATGTAAAAAACGGAAAAACAAATTATAAGAGCAAATGGAATGAGATACTAATAGTACGGAATACAATTATAATAAAAAAATAAATGCCTATGACAGTAATGTCTCAACGAATCACTATTACACTAAAACGATGGTGATGGCAATAATAATAATAAAAATAATAAAAATGATAAAAATACTGATAATAATAATAATACCAATAATGAGAATGATAAGAGCAAAGATTAAGAAAATGAGACGTGAGGTCGAGCCTAACACTCGCCTCGCCTCGCTACTAACACGTGTGCTTTGGATCTACGAATCGTGACAACCAAAATAAATCATTTATTTTATAATAAAAGAATGCATGCAACTCTAAAACGCATTCATTTCGCCAAGATGCAGCATGCAACATTCAGGTTTGTGCATCATGAAGACAGACGTGCAAACAAATCATGCACATGCGTTTATGCTACACCGAGAAGGTTAGATGTCACATGCAATTCATGCCATGCAAATATATCGTTTTCCAACATGCACGAGGAACAATTAAAATAACACGACGTCAACAGATCGTTCGGGGACGATGCAGTAATGCAACATTGGTGAGGACAATGGTATACGGCGCCACCATACAGAAAACGGAGCCACAGCTCAGAGCAAAAGACAGTCGGTACATGCGATCGTTGTGGAGGAATGGTGGAGAGCCTCCGCTGGCAGGTCGCGCGCGCTGCTGGGGAGAAGGCAGTCCCACACGGCATTCTAGTGAACCGTCCTTATCTCTCGCGTTCAGAGAGACAAAGATTGGAGGGCGAAGGGGGAGGGGGAGGGGGCACAGATTCACAACAACTTTGAGAAGATCAGTATTCTGTACATGTTTTTTTTTTTTTTTTTTTTTTTTTTTTTTTTTTTTTTTTTTTTTTTTTTTTTTTTTTTTTTTTTTTTTTTTTTTTTTTTTTTTTTTTTTAACTCCACCTCTTTCAGTGTTTCTTTCCCTATGTGAGAGGAAGGTGAGAGGTGACAAGAGCGAGGGCAGGAGGAGATATGATGAAGAGCCTCCGTGTAGCCTCGGTCGGAAGGACAAAAGGTCCACAGGAGCGTGAGAGGAAAAGTAAGTCTGCACATGTTAGGTCACACCTGTATCTTGTCCCTATCGGAAAGAGGCAAAAGGCGCAGGAAGTGTTGGCAGAAGAACATAAAAAAGACGCGGGAACTTAAAGACGGAAGATTCGCAGGTAAGTGTAAGATCCAGAGTATGATGAAAAAAAAAGATCTTTCTCTAGTGGGGTGAGGCAGAGGAATGTGTGAGACGAGCACCACAAGGGAGACAGATGGTAAGGGGCACCGCCACCCTGCTGGAGGGCGGCCAGTACACGATGACGTCACGGCGGGAACACCGAGGCTCAACCAATCATGTAAGCGTTAAGAAAGGGGGAAGGAGAGACACTGCGCGAAGGAGAAGAGAGGGAAGGTGATAACAGGAGAAGACAAAAGGATGAGCAAGTGTACTCTAGATAGTCTAGAGATGAATTGCGATAGTTTACCATACACACCAAAACTGAGAAAAGGACAGAATTTTGTTTAGGATAACTA
>BOPN01000992.1:356284-365907 GCA_017312705.2 Penaeus japonicus
GTGATCAGCGCACTTCGCTTTCGAGACACCAGGTCAGAGTGTTCAAAAAAAGAAAAGAAAAAAAGGGGGGCCTTGTTTACGCGTTCCCCCATGAGCTAACCTGGAATCTAAAGACCACGTGTGCTGATCACCCACAGTTAAATAGAGCGTGAATGGACCTCCACAGCCCGCTATATGGGGACGGTCCAAAGCGAAAGGCACATAGCGCTAACCGAGAGAGAGGGCACTGAGGTTGACCTTTGTGCTCCCAACCAGGGGGAGGATCAACCTAGTTTGAGAGCCGGTTAGCACTATACTTATGTCCTGACTCCTTCCGCTTTTCAAAAGAGTCAAAATGTAAACGTCAAGACACTGCAGTTTAAGGGTGCTTATAGAATGTGGCCATTTGAATTTCCTGAGGTCTGTTTTCCCCCGAAACTGTTGCAGCTGATCGTATTACATGAGTGGGAGATGCTATAAATTTCTCCGCACAGTGTCTTGATACGACAGGGCTAAATCTACATATCAATATTCCTGGAAGAAATCTTGTTAGTTCTGATACATGCAACATCCATATACATATATGTATATATGGATGAGTAAGGAAGTACTAATTCTGAGAAACACGTCAACTGTACGTTAAAATTTCAGTCGTAAATCACCTAACATCTATATTTCACTGTAATAAAAATGTAAACAATCACTCATAACCCTTACAGAAGAATCCAAATTCTTCATGATATCTAAGATCTAACCCTATGAACGCTGTAAAAAAGAAGTACGTAAATAGAGAAAGACCTGAAGATCAGGAAGTCTTACCTTCATCATGAGGAGAAGTGTGTTGAACACGATCAGTAACATGATAAAATATTCAAATGGAGTTGAGACGACGACTCTCCATATCTTGTACTTAACGCTCGAGCGGTCCTTTGGCATGTACCGCTCAAGAGGCTTGGCCTGAATGGCAAAGTCTATGCACGATTTCTGGAGTGGAAATCAATCATCAATAAATACTGACGCACAAGCATTCTTGCAGGCAGAAAGCACACACACAGACACACATAAACACACACATACACATACACATACACACACACACACACACACACACACACACACACACACACACACACACACACACACACACACACACACACACACACACATATATATATATATATATATATATATATATATATATATACATATACATAGTCACACACACACACAAATTTATATATCTAAATATATTTTTTTAATAACATTTCCACCTGAAATAAATTCTATAAGATTCCCAACGCACTGTATCATACACCCACAGTTGAATCTTAATCCCACATTCACACTTAAACAGACCTAAATACCCGTCCTCATCAAGACAACTCCATCCCTCACTGATCCCATTACTCGTCTTCCCTTCCCTTCTCCTTCGACCAAACCTCCCTCCCTCCCTTACCAGAATCCCTCTAGATTCCACAGGACCCCACATGACCCCTCTGGACCCCACAGGATCCCACATGACCCCACAGGATCCTACATGACCCCTCTGGACCCCACAGGACCCTTCTGGACTCCACAGGACCCCATATGACCCCTCTGGACCCCAAATGACCCATCTGGACCCCACAAACCCCCCCCAATAAACCCTCTGGACTCGACTTCTCCTCTCACCTGATTCTTGTCGAGCTCTCCGTCTTGCAGCTCAGCCTCTCCTTGCTCTTGGAACGTGATGATGATCAAAGCGACGAAGATGTTCACGAAGAAGAAAGGGAACACGATGAAATACACAATATAGAAGATGGACATTTCGACGGCGACCTGAGGCTGTGGTCCGTGGTCCTCGTACGTCGCCGCCATGGAGTTCTGGAGGACTCTGAGGGAGGGAGAAGCAGAGGGAGTCGTGTTAGGGTCTATGGGCGTGGGCGTGAGGGGTAAACGAAATGTAAGTGCATTTATACTGGCAAGCGATCTTTCTCTCTTTTTTTTCCTGTCTGTCTGGTTATTTGTTTGTCACTCTGTCTCTCTCTCTCTCTCTCTCGCACTCACTTTCTAAAACGATCGCCTACTTACTGAGGCCAACCCTCGCCTGTCTGGACGGCGAAGAGGGTCAACATGGCGGCCATCACGTTGTCGTAATGGAAGCTCTGTTGGCGCCACACTCTCGGCCTAACCTCAGGCGGCCGGTCGTACCCTTCGAAGACGAAGTACTCTCCCCTGAGGGTGAGGTATAGGGGTTACTCCAGGGAGCGAGGATGAGGCCGAGGCAGACAAGCCACTCGTGGGAAGGGCTGAGGGGGTACTCTTGGGACAATAAGGGACGCCAGAAGAAATGCTCTAAACAACATCAAGTTTGACACTAGAAGGTGTTCTTGTGTTTGGAAGGGGAGGGGGGGAGGGCCACGTAGATAACATAACAAGTCTGGTGAAGGAAACTTATTTTGCAAGCCCATAAGTTGAAATGATAGTCCTGTTGGGTGGGTGTCCAGTGCCCACGTGCCCTGTAGTGGCTTATGAATATCTAAGTTTTGTTACTAATTTGGTCATTCTATACATCTTTACGTGTTCTACAGGCAGGCGAATCTCTGTGACTACAAGGATCGTTAGGAATCTGTTTGAAGTAGTAGTACATGTCTCCAACTCGACACGTTACAGAACTACAGGTAATGGCAAATATCTGGTACAGTAACGTCTCATTCAGAACACGGGTGACGCACTTCAGCACTGAATGAACTAGGGACAGGTAGAATCTGAACACTAACTGTGGCAAAAGACAGGTATAATATTGGTCATTTCCTACCTCGATATCATCAAAAGATCAGATACAAAAACAATTGGAATACTCACTGACATTCATCTCTTGTATGTACACTCTCGTCGGTGCAGTAGAAAAACTTTCCATTGAACAGTTGTACAGCAATAACAGCGAAGATGAATTGGAACAGTATGTACACTATGAGAATATTGAACACATTCTTGAGGGAGTTGACGACGCAGTCGAACACCGCCTTCAGCTTGGGTACCCGCTTGATGGTCTTGAGGGGCCTCAGCACACGCAGCACTCGCAGTGACTTGATGGTGCTCAGGTTCTGGCCTGTGCTGCTTCCCCTGCACACACACACCAACACACATACTCCAGTTAGTAAACAACTAGGGCAGACACGAGCATGCTTTGTCTGCTGGTTTTATGGCTTTTGATTTTTTTTCTTTTTTTTTTTGGTCTGGGAAAATTCTTTTAAATCAGGTTAGTCATTAAAAGAAAAAAATGAAATTGATAACAAAAAGTGACGTGACAAAGTCACATTTGGATTTTTTTTACAGAACATTTATAAGTCCGGAAATTTTGTAACACTTAAAAAGAAATGAATAAGTAGAGATGCTGTTTGGTCTATGAAAAATATAGAATATATAAACTCGAGATGCATCTCAGCTACAACAAGACAGGCGAAATACCAATTTCCAAAGACAGGCCAGTGCAGACGTAACTTGCAGACTACTCCGCTGCGCAAGACACAACACACACAGGTACGTGTGGCCACAACAATACACTTGTTAGAAAAATTATTGTAGGATGAATTTATCTGGTTCTTGTATCTCTATATATATATCATCATTGTAAAGTATATTATCTTAATGCCGCGTGTTACGGTCATATCAACTGGAGTGTAACAAATGTAGTTTTATCACTGTGTCTGTATATCATAATGTACGGATACTGTGTCTTATCCATTAATCCATGCACAGGTTAGAATCCCTCTTCATCTTCTAGGTCCCACACAAGAAGATTCTCCTCTCAGACAAGCGGTTGAGGGATAATCTTTTTGCGTTTAACAACATTATCATTATTTTGTTTTGTTTGTTAATCACTTCATGCGTTCTAGCAGACGACCGAGTTCAGGGGAGTTGATTCTTTCGAACCTTGTTTTTTTTTTCGTTGTTTGGTTTATCCAACTTGAAGTGACTGGTATTTGACATGGCAAAAAAGTGGCGACGTACCTAGGAAAATGCGGTACCATAAATGCAATTATTAAAAAAAGGAATAGGTAAACAATGTGAAAGATGTTGCCAAGGCCAAGATCGGCGGCTCAAAAGACATCACTCACATCGGTCGGTCCTTGGCGCGAAGAACGCACAGCTAGTCTATTTTGCAGCTTTTTGTGTGTGTAGCTGGTTCTAGAATCTAGTAATTTAGGGGTTGGAACTTTGGTCTATTTTAGAAGCACTTGTGTCGTGGGCAATAATCTTTGATTTTACCAAACACACTTTCCAGCATGAATACCATTATGTTCCCCCAAGTTCTCACCAAGAGTATAGATGTGCATCATGTTTGTAGGGAATCCCATGTGCATTCAAAGCTATCTCAGCACATGTTTCTACTGTAAGCATTTTTGTATATACACATTGTGCCTCGCCTCCTCCTGTACGGCGGGCGGTGCAGGTATGTGTCTAGTGTGGGCGGTGGGAATACAGTCTCTACACCACCAGTTCGCCGCTGTAGTTGTTGCTACTGTATGACTGACTGTTGCTGTTGTGTTGCAGTTGTCGCTGGTGCTAGTTCTGCTGTTGTTGAGTGATTGAAGCGGCTCTATAGACAGGAGTCGTCTTAGACTGAAAAGCCTTGTTAAGATGGCTAAGGAAATGCTGTGGTGAGGCGTACCGTGTGCCTTATCTTGTGACGGCATTGATAAGACTGTATCCTAAGTATTGTACACACACACTGGCCACAATATTCTGTGCGTGTTTAATTTTGGTTAAATGTGTCATTGGGACAGCTTTTTAAGAGATATATTTCCTTTATACATGAGAAACGTTTCACTCTGCATGTTAGATGTTTCAAACGGTACACTTGGCTGTGAGAGTAACCTTAACCAGGGTGTATCATCATAAAGGAGTAATGGTATTCAGCCTATGTATGTAATCACAGAAAGTAACTGGATTATTTAAAAAATATTGTGGATACCTCTGGCATGAGATTTGAAAATAAAACAAGCTTTTTTGTTGTTGGAAATTTCTACCCTGTTCTATGTAAACGACTGTGGCTGTCAAGACGAATGGTGGTAACAAGTTATCATTGTTGGCATTTGGTGTGTGTTAGGGAGGGGGAGGGGGAGGGTATGTGACGGGGAACCCGGTCAGAGTAGGAAGAGGGGAAGGAGACGAGAAAGGAGAAGGAGAAGGAGGAGAAAGAGACGAGTAGCACAGGAGTCGAGAATAGAAGAAGGAAAGAAATGGCTGAGAGGGAAAAGAGAGCACGAGAGAGTGAGAAAGAAGGAAAAATAACCTTAGGGCAGGTACAGAGAAAGGAGACAGCTGACTGAGCTAGGAATGAGGAGGAGAGGAGACCACAAGGAAGGAAGGAAAGGAAAGGAAATGTAGAGAAAAGAAAGAAAAAAAGGGTTACAGATGTAAGAGACGTAAGAAATCCGGGTTGAAATATATATCTCCGCAGCCTTTTGGTGATCTCGAGGCTGCGGGTGTCGAGGGTCTGTGATGTCTCGCAGTAAATGAGTGGTAAAACCAAGAAGAACATGCATTAATGGCGGCACAAGGCAGCAGACTACAGCCGGCTCCAACCTCGGCTCTAAAATAACTAGTAGGAGATCCCAGAACCCCATAGTGGTCTAAGGGGTCCAAGGAGGCCCCCCGCGGTCACTCATTACCCTAGAGCATGCAACTATGACCCGTATGTTGTCTCATCATTGGAGTTGTTATACCGGCAAGAATCAACCTTGTCCAAGAGAGGTTTGGTATGTTAGGACTTGATCCCGACGATTCTTAAGTCCAACTTTCTACAGTCTGTATATGCAAATTTTGTGAACCCAAACCTCTCATATAGTACCTTGTCATGCTCCTTTAAATATTGGCATAGCAATGAGCAAAAAAGCTGATGAGTAAACGGTAGTTGCAAGGATATCGAAATAAATCAATGGTAATATGTATCAAGTGCAAAATGCATACACCAGGAATCATGGTAAATAATAGTAATATGGTAATAGGCAACTCCTCTCACTATATATAACTCCACGGACTCCTCTCACTTACTTCAGTTGCAGGGAGGGTCTGCAGAGGGAGAGAATACATGAGCGTGTGATCCCTGACCCTAGAAAAGGACCTACTTGATATAGCCAAGATAGGACCTACTTAGCCTAAATAGAGCGAACATTAAGCCTAAACTTAGCCTAAAGAGAGAAAAAAAATCGAATATCAACAAATGCATAAGGGAGCTTAGGTGGAAAGGAAAGGAAAAAAAAATCCCTAACAGGCTCGAAAAGTTATGGATATGCCTTTTCCCACTTTTTTGAAATCATGATTGTTTCTGATATCTTTCTCATTGATATTTTAATCCCAATTTTGCCCTAGATGTGGAATCGGCTATTCTACGAGATTAGGAGAGAGGGGGTCGAATACTCCACAGAACCTACACTTATTTCAAGTTACTTTGTTACTTTGATGTTACTTTGATCGGAAAAGGACTTTGGGCAGAGGAATGTCGTCTCCTTGGGCATAGCTAGCGATTCACTAATGGCTATTACTTTCTTTTTTTATAATGCATGTTACCTTAAAGGTTATAGTTTTGACATGACTAATTATCTTTCTGATATACTAAGTCATCAAATTAATATAGTTATCTTTTTGACATAGTATGTTATCTGCTGTTCATCATTTGACTGCGTGTTGACATTTTCTATCAAAGGAGACTATGAATTAAAGTACAGCATTGTCAAAGGGGATACACTGTATGAAAAAGTGATAGGAAAAAAATGTTAAAAAAATATATATATAAAGCTGCAGCAGCTTGTTTGGTGCCCGATGTGAAGTCTTTGGATGTCGAAGAGTGAAGGGAATTTAGGAAGGAAGAATATTACTAATTGTATTCTTTAGACCGCATCATCCATAGAGATTAGCTAGATTGCTTATGCCCCACACAAAAAAAATAGTAAGTTTAGGAAACAGTTGGGTAACACCTAGATGCATATATATTATTAATGGGTCTAAAAACATCTAAATCATTTTAGATTCCACCTTTCCTCTGTTTTAAAGATATAATTTTAAGCTGATTTCACTTAGGGTCTACCTTATATGCTATAACTTACAAAAGGGTCTCCATATGACAATGAAACGTTTAAATTTGATCTATCATATTGGCATATGTCATGCACAAATGACTCAAGCCAGGGTGACACTGAACACTTGTTAAAACACCTGCTGACTGAAGGAGCAATCATGAACCAGATGGAAGTTGCATAAATATTTGCTGGTTAACTGTCACAAAATGAACAAATAAAAAAAATCTATATAATTAGAGGTCTATGATTAATCTGTCATAGTTGCTCTTTCAGCCTATTACAAAAGCACCAATCTGGCTAGTTATTACGATAATGATAATAATAATTATGACATCAATAAAATTATAGTAGTAATGATAATCATAATAAATATACTAATTCATATGATCATAACAATAAATCTAACGATATCGATATTAACATAGGAGTAAAACGAAAATTGTAAAACAAAAATCATACTAATCATAACACCAATAAAAGAAGTGATAAAAATAAAGTTAATAAATTATATGCATTCTATTAATAAACCTAACGATATTAACCCAGGAGTAAAATGAAAATTGTAATAACCGAAAGGTAATAATAAGTGACGTAAAGGATGTAGACGATAATAATTCAGATGTAACGAATGATTGATGATAACGATAGTGATGATGATAATTATGATAGTGGTTATGATTATGTAAATTATGATAAGGATGATGATGCCACGGGGATGACACTGGTGATAATGATGATGATTATGTTGCTTTTGTAATGATGGTATGATGGTTATAGCGATATGAATGTTAATTATGATGATAATGATGATGGTGGTAAAATATAGCTTAATAATGAAGATTATAATGATGATTATAATAACAGAAATTTGAACATAATAAAAAAAACATATGTTAACAAAACAATAATCATAATAACAAGAAACTATACCAATAAAAATGAGAAAATACTGTAATAATGATAATAATAATAGTAAAAATAATAATGATAAGGATAACAATAATAATCAATTATAATAATAATAACAGAAAATAATGAATAAATACTCATCTACTTCATAAAACATCTCTCAGTAACAGCAAAAGCCAAAGAATAAGTCAATAACAGCAATGAGATTACCTTAATCACCGTGTTCAATATAAATAGCCTGAATGGCTTCTTGCAATCATAGTCTCTAAGAACGCCAATCCTTGCATAAGTCAACGGGCTATCGCTCTTATGCAAGTCTGGCAGCAAAGCACTACCATGTTGCTGTTACTGAGATCTGCAAATGAAATTCTTCACCCATCGAATTGAAGCAGGATTTTTCTTTCTTCTTTTTTTTCTTTTGAAACATCTTTATTCTCTATCTCTCTCTCTCGAGAACACTTGTCATATCAGATCATCGAACATGTAAACTGCTTCTGGTACTCGTCTTATCAGGCTGTTTTTCACCTTATCGTTTAGTGAGGAATGGAGGAGTTTTAACGGGGTTTAAGGTTCCTAATGGAATCGCTACGCCCATTAGTTACGGGAGAGATTTTATGGAAGGAGTGAGGGAGTGGAAGATTGGACATATATTGTAGAATAATTGAAGAGAGGAGAGGATACTGAAATAGATCGAGGTTCTATTTTTAAGAAAAGTAAGAGGAAAAAAAACGAGGATTGGTCAAGGGAACTAAGACGATGAGAAGACATTTGCTTTTGAAGTCAAAAGATCAAATAACCTTAAGTTATCAAACTTCAGGTTGATTGAGACGCCTGTCTGTTTGAAAGACGGACAAGAGCTTAGTCATAGACGAGGACACAGTTAAAAAGAAGCTGCATTTTAGCTGCTGTAGGGTTGTATCTAGAGGATAGAGGGCTAAACTAGCTTTAAGGTGTGAAGGATCAGTTAACATGACCCGATAGACGGATCACGAGATCTAAAACTGCAAGTGATGATCAGTAAGAAGGAGACAAGAGTACTGAATGACATGTGGTTGATGGGGATGAAGAGAAATACGCCAGTCTACCACCTTTTATCTGGTGTTCTTCTACGCGGGAATGTGGACGGGCGAGTCGCGAGAGGATTGCGCATCCACCGATCGAATACCTTTGTCCGAATGCTCTCGTATGCGGAGCCGAGCGTGCGTCCAGCCACACTTACCGGAATGAATGACCGAAATCCCGCCCGAGTGTGGTCTTTCCGCGACCTGTGAGGAACATATAGTACGTGCCGCCAGAAGCTGTGGGCGCCGTGCAATGTGTGTGCAGTGTGGCGGGCCAACGGACGGGTGAAGCCAGTGAATCAGGTAATGATATGAACGTAACACAGTGTCTTAGTACAGCTGGTGATCTTACCGAAGAACCGTCATAGAAGTGTAATATACACATACATATGAACATGGTATGTTTGTGTGTCTGTAATTTTTTTATGTACATATGATGTGCGCTGCAAATGCCGCCATGGTCTATAACAGGGGTTCCCAAACTTTTTGTTCCTCAGTACCCCTTTGGCTTTTTATAGGTTCCCATGTACCCCTAACACTAAAAATTAAATGAGAAAAGTGCAATCTGAGTGCAGATTACAACACCATGTATTGTGCAAGTAATTGTTTC
>BOPN01000993.1:10000-12500 GCA_017312705.2 Penaeus japonicus
GGTAAGTCTAACAGCCGTGGTTTACTGTATAGGTTTACCGTATATTTTTGTTGGCGATTTTATAAAGGTCTTTCTTCGATCTTTGTTTTTATTGTTAAAGACTTAAAAAAAAAAAAAAATGTAAGATCATTCATAAGGATAAGATGATAAGGGTAATAATGAACATGATAACAATGATTACTCTTAATGTTATCATCGTTATTGTTATTATTATTGTTAGTTTTATCATTATTATTACCCTGATTATTATTAGTATTATCATCGTTATCATTACTGTTATGACTTATTATTATAACTATTACCATTTTTATTGTTATTATTATCATTATTGTTGTTGTTGTTGCTACTATTGTTATCATCATTTCTGTCGTAATTTTCGTAATTACTATAATTATTATCATTATCAGTATTACCATTATCACAATTCTTGTCATTATTATTATCGTTGTTGGTGTCATTATCAGTATCTTGATTATTATTATTGTCGTTGTTGTTGTTAATTGTACTAGCAGTTGTGTCGTTATTATGGTTATTATTACTTTTATTGCAATTGTTATCATTATTACTTTTATTGCAATTGTTATCGTTATTATTGTTTTGATATCACTGTCGTTATTATTATCATTATTATCATTGTTGTTATCATCATTAGAATTGTTATTTCTATTATCATTTTATCAGTACTATTGTCATTATCATTATCATAATCATTATTACTATCATCCGTATTATTATCATCATTATTTACTACATCATCTACTTTTTCATTATCATTAACTATAATCATGAAAGACATGATGATGATAACGTTATCAACAATAGTGATAATCATAATACTAAAACTAATCACAATAATGCTGAATACATTAATGTTACTAGGAGTTACGACAATATCATTAATTAACGAACCTAAATATTTATTTCACTTATTGCTTTTGGTTTATTGAATTTATGCATATTTACGTGGATGTAAAACATCTAAAGTAATAAATGGTGGGATAGAAAAAAATACTCATATACATGAATGCGTGCACGTGTGCCGGTGTGTGTGCGTGTGTGTTTGTATGTATGTATGTGTGTGTGTAGATAAAACAACCAGATGGACAGATAGACAAATCAGATAGGTGTACACATGTGTAAACGTCAATAGCATAGAAAGAGAATCAAATAGCTAGATGTATGTGTGAAACGAGAAGAAACAAACAAACGGAAAAGAGATAGCCCTCAGAGGAAAAAGAAGGGAAACCAAATTTCAACTTTAATTACATTACGGGGATTAAAATCTATGGAGGGTGATCCCCACCGCAGAGAATTACTGCGAGAAGCAGCCGAGTTGTCAGACTTGTGTCTTCATTTCTTGATTTCATAATTTATTTGCTTATCTGTCATAATTATGGTAATGAAAAGAGAAAGAAAATGGTACACTTAGGAGATAGTTATCAATTATATATAATCATGATGTATTGATAGTGACAATTGTGATGATGGTGATAATGATGATGGACGGTATGAAATGCATCATGTAAATAAAAGAAAAGAAAAGAAGAAAAGTTACAAAAATAATTATTTTTATTATGTTTATTATCATTTGTGTTTTCATTATCTTTTGTGCTGTCATCCTTGTCATCATTCAACTGTCATCATCACTATTTTGATATTGTTGGTATTGTTATATTTATTACTCCTACTACTATCATTACTATCATTGTTTTATTATCATAATCATCATTATAGTTTTTGTTACTGATATTGCAATCATTATTGTTACCAATAATATCATTATTCTTATTAACATTGCTATTATCATTATAATTTCTGTTCTTATTATCATTATTGATATTGTGATCATGATTATGATTTTTATTATCGTTGTTTTGTTATTATGCTTATCATTATTGTTAGTAGTATTATCATAATTATCAGTGTTATTTTATTTCACCTATTGTTGTTATCATTATCATTATCATTATATCTATCAATGTTATTATTGTAATCATTGTTAATATCATTATTATTATTATCTTTATCAACATTTTTATTATCGCTGTCGATTTTGTTGTTATTAGCATTATAATCATCATTATCATTATATTTTATCATTATCAATTTTAGCATTACTATCGTTATTATTGCCCTTGTCATTATCATTACTATGATCATCATTATTGTTATCATCATTATCAACATTATCATTATTATTATCATTATCATCAACATTATCCTTATTATTATCATTATCATCAGCAATACCTTTATTATTATCATTATTAATGTTGCTATTAATACTATTCTTTTTGATATACAAAAAAAATCCTTATTATCACTATTACTATCATAATGATATTGATAATGGTAATATTTATAATGATATTGGTTTTGAAAATGATGATGTTAACAGAAGCGATAATGATATTGATAATGATAAAAATATTGAATATAATGATGATAATAATGATAATGATAATGATAATAATAACAATAATAATAATAACAAATGATA
>BOPN01000993.1:27500-30000 GCA_017312705.2 Penaeus japonicus
CAGATCAATGCATTGTGAATATCAATCAAAATTATTCATTTAGTTCATATAGCATAGCATTAGTCAGGAAAAAAGCGTCTTTATCACTTTGTATATTACTGATGAAAATGTATGCATATGTATATATATATATATATATATATATATATATATATATATATATATATATATATATATATATATGTATGTATGTATGTATGTATGTATGTATATTTATATATATATATATATATATATATATATATATATATATATATACATATATATATATATATTTATATATATATATATATATATATATATATATATATATACATATATATATATGTATATATATATATATGTATGTATATATATGTATATATATATATATATATATATATATATATATATATATATATATATATATATATATATGCATATATAGATAAATAAATATATATATATGTATATATATACATATTTATGTATACATGAATATATATATATATATATATATATATATATATATATATATATATATATATATATATATATATATATATATATATACATATATACATATATATATATATATATATATATATATATATATATATATATATATGTATATATGTATATATATATATATATATATATATATATATATATATATATATATATATGTATATGTATATATGTATGTATATATATATATATATATATATATGTATATATATATATATATATATATGTATATATATATATACATATATATATATATATATATATATACATATATATATATATATATATATATATATATATATACATATGTATATATATATATATATATATATATATATATATATATATATATATATATATATATGTATATACACATATACATATATATATATATATATATATATATATATATATATATATATATGTATATTCATATATGTATATATATATATATATATATATATATATATATATATATATATATATATATATGTGTGTGTGTGTGTGTGTGTGTGTGTGTGTGTGTGTGTGTGTGTGTGTGTGTGTGTTTGCATGTGAGTGTGTGTGTATGTGTATGTGTGTTTCTGAGTGTGTATGTGTGTTTGTGTGTGTGTGTGTGCGTACCTGCGTGCGTGTGTGTGTGTTTATCTTTAGCAGTCTAAAACTTTTAAAAGTAACTCTTGGGGCTTAATATGCCACGTTTCGTTTATCAGATTCACTCATTGTTAATGCATAGTTAAAATAGTGACATAATGGTGTCGTAGAATGATCTTATACCGTTTATGGTGTATGACACACTCATTATACATTGATCTCAAAAAGAGGGTGTGTTTCTAAAACCAACCAGTGCCAAAAAAATATCGTTGGTGCTTGTGAGACGGCCCTTCTTCGTACCCAACCCGTTATGGCAGGAGTGCTCTCAGGAGCCATGCAGGACCAATTGAAACAAGTCCATAGCTAACTGCAACTGATAATATGCTTGAAAATAAAAGCTAGGAATAGCATCAGGGCGTGCATTATCTCGTCATCTGCGATATTTCTAATATTAGATATATTTCAGCTATGAATCATTTTAGCCTAAAAAAAAACAAGCCACATACAAGTCACATAATCGATCTGCCAACCTGTTGTATAAATGATGTGGAGCTAGATCTTGGTCACCGATACAAGTACCATAAAATGAGTGACGAAGGCAAAGAGTTCATCAGAAGTCTAAGGATAAAGGCGTGGATGTGACTGAAGCCCCTAAGAATTCTCCATGACAAAGCCTATAGAATGAATATCGATCTTGTTGTAAGTGTATGTGTGTATCAGTCGTTGGTTGTCATGATTGCATTAATTAAGGAAATAAAATCATCCGGTGTAGTAGCAGTACACAACAAAGCTATAAGGGTCAGTCTCCGTCCTTGTAAAACAACGAGAACTGCGAACATGATTACGGTTCTCAACTTATTCTTGATTTACGAAATGATAGGATAATCAGTTTCCTATCTGCAGTTTAAACAGTCAAAGAACCTCGTTGTTTTACGAAATTCCAATTTAAACAAAATAATGATGTCAGTTTAGGATAACAATATCACACCCATCACAGTACTTTGGCTGAGATTAATATACAGACAGATACATTAGTCAAATATAGATATAAGCAAAACTTCCCAAGGTTCATAGTGGAATGTATTTCATGTCTCCAAAGATGACACAGTCCCATCTGTTTTATTTAAACAGTACATCCTTGAACTATCAATAGGCATCTTGTAATTCTGAATAATTTATATGAATGCTATGCTGATTTAATCTTAAATTAATGTTTTGTATAAAAGCAATATTTTGCAACCTTGATATTTCGAGCACGAATACTTCTATCCACATAAGTCTTATTGAATAATAGCTCGGGAGTTATTTTAGAGACTTGAAAATTTCGATGAAGATGATTTAAATTCTTCAAGGCCAGCATATAACAAAATTTGGAATACCTCTTACTAGGAATGTACTT
>BOPN01000993.1:47500-50000 GCA_017312705.2 Penaeus japonicus
CCATAAAACTAGTTGTAGTCGTAGTACTATTTTCACCATCATAACTCTATGAATGCTTAGAGAGACACTTTATTGAAATACATGACTGACCAGGAAAAATATTTGTATGTGTATGTGTTTGTATGTATATATATATATATATATATATATATATATATATATATGTATGTATGTATGTATGTATATATGTGTGTGTGTGTGTGTGTGTGTGTGTGTGTGTGTGTGTGTGTGTGTGTGTGTGTGTGTGTGTGTGTGTGTGTGTGTGTGTGTGTGTGTGTGAGAGAGCATGGTTAAAATTCAACAGGAAGAGACTTTTGAACTTTTGTAGAATATATGACAACTTAATATCAACGTTCTGGAACACATTTCAGAAAAGGAAAACTGATATTTTTCACATAAATGAAAAATATCAGATATGTTATTCATACATGCTGTATATTAAACAAACTATCAACGTTGACTAAATGATTGATTGCTTGAATATATTCCATTCAATATTGCAATACACAAATGAATAATAACGACAGTTTGTAATGTTTACCGTTTAAATATGCAGGGAAGCATAAAAGAGGGACGGCATACAAACAGATGAATTTAAATGAATGGATAAAAAGACAGTTTAAGAAATAATTGAACCGATACATCAGTAAGTAAATAAACAAACGTATTAATAAATATGTATATAGATTAACACAAAAAATTATTACATAGATATACAAAAGTATGTAGAAATTACAGAGAAAGATTATAGATAATGTAAGAAGTAAAATCAAATCAATTAACAAACGATCTAGTTCAACTCCGAAGCACGCAACGAAAAAAAAAAAAAAATCACGGGCGTTAAAGATAAAGAAAACAAAATAACACGGCAATCAGTGGATAGGCCTACATATATCTGAAGTGACATGAACCTCGCATGCAATTTTTAATGCTACATGCTTAAACATAACAGCTCTTGACCTTTGACATAACTTTAGCATAACACATATTTATTCTCTCAATATTTTCTTTTATTAAAAAGAAAATTCTGATCATATACCTTGTTGCAATTTCCTTTGTTAGGGTTTCTCATGATGATCGCAAAACGGATTGATCAAAATTATTAAGGCTCTCTTATGCACTATATGGCAAACCTTTACATGAAGTTGAGGGGAAGATCCTTCAATTCAATAGGCTTGAATTTGATGTCACTTCTAATCACCATTTCATAGATTATCTAGAATTTAGACGGAGAATAAGATACTGGAGGTTTTTGATAATTCAATTAATGACAAAAAATCTCTCTCCTGACAGTGCAATAAAGCGGTGGCTGTTCCGAAAGGCGTGAGGGAATGTCAGCTCCGATGTCGATATGCTAAAGGGGAGAAAGCATGCTGAATCATTCCTAAGCCTATGCCTTGCGTGCTGACACCGAACCTCCTGCAAATATTGCATGTGTATAATGTAAACAGAGACTTATTCATAGAAAACTCGTGTGGGAATTGCAAGAAGCGATCCTAAAAGAAATGGAAACACATAAACCAAGAATGTAAAAGAAGGAATGAAGTAATGCATGAATATCGATAGATAAGAGACAGCGAGAAAGGGGTAGATAGGTAGCTGGACAAATAACCAGATAGATAGATAGATGAATAGATAGATAGGTGGAGAGATATACGGAT
This sequence comes from Penaeus japonicus, assembly GCA_017312705.2. Lineage (NCBI taxonomy): Eukaryota > Metazoa > Arthropoda > Malacostraca > Decapoda > Penaeidae > Penaeus > Penaeus japonicus. The sequence continues at coordinate 49,162 of BOPN01000993.1, forward strand.
AGATAGATGGATAAGCAGTAGACATACACACAGATGCACATAAATAGACAAGCAGCTGACATACAGACAGACACACACAGATAGATAAATCTTCAAATTTATCATGCAAAGCAAAAGATAAATGAGAAGAAAAAAAAAAGTAGAAACAAGACAAAAAAAAGATATCCGAAGGGGATATCCTCGTGGTAATACCGACACTTCTTCGGATAAGTGATTGATCTAATTGTTTCGGTTCATGTTGCAGAATAGACGAGTCTTTCACAAAATATAATGTACACGTCAGTCACACCTGAGGTTTGAGATTCGTTGTTCTTTGTTGCGTCTTCTTGATGCATAGGTCTTTCTTTACCTTTCTCTCTGTAAGGGTGATGATAATGATGATGATGATAACAAGAGTGATAATAATGATAATGCTAATAGTAATAATAAGGATAGTGATAATGATGGTAATGATAATAATGGTAATAATAGTAATGATAATGACTAATAATAACGATTATAATAATGATAATGACCATAATAATTGATGTAATAATGTTTATGATGATAATAATAATGATAGTAATAGTAATTATAATGATAATGTAACAATAATGATAACGATGATGATAAAGATAATAACAATAATGATAATAATAATAATATTAATGGTAATGATAATGATTATAATACAATAACAAGAATTACACAGATAATGAAATTTACGATAATGATAAAATTCTTTTTCATTGAAATTTTAATCCAATGGTTGTTGACGTTCAAACCACAAATTATTTATGCCTTTTTTGTTGCGAATCACATAGTCTTACTATTACTTTTTTCTTAATCTATTTACCTAT
>BOPN01000993.1:70000-72500 GCA_017312705.2 Penaeus japonicus
CTCTCCCCTACCTCTCCCCTCCTCTCCCTTACTTCTCCCTTTCTCCCCCCTCCTCTCTCTTACCTCTTCCCTCCTCTTCTCTATCTCTACCCTCCTATCCCCTCCTTTCTTCTACCTCTCCCCTCCTATCCCCTCCTCTCCCCTCCTCTCCCCTCAACCTTCATGCATCTCCTTTGATCCTTCCCCCTTGTATGTCTCTGCTTTCTTCCTCCTTTTACCCTTTTCGGTTCTTTTTCACTCCAGATTCCCCCTTGCCCACCTATCCCCCTCCCCCTCATTCACCCTTTTCTTCTCCCCCTTTACCGTCTTCCCCTCTCCCTATCCTGTCATACCTCCTTCCTCCCGTCCCCTGCCCCCTTCCCTTATCTTTCCTATCCTTTACCCTCTCCTCCCTCCCTTTCTTCTCCTCCCCTCTCTTCCTTCTCCTTCCCTCCATCTCCCTTTTTTCCTGTCTCCTTCCCTTCTCTTCCCTTCCCCTCCTTTCCTTCTCCTCCTCTCTCTTCCTTCTCTTTTTATTACCTTCCCTCTCCCTTTCCTTTCTTCCATCTCCCTTTCCTCCCCTCCATGTATTCTCCCTCCCCTCCCCTCCCTTTCCCTCTCCTCTTCTTCTTTTTTTACTCCTTCCTCCCTTCGTTTTCCTGTCTTCCCCACCCTTCCCTTCTCCTTTCTTTCATTCCCTTCCGTTGTCCTCTCCTCTTCCTTCTCCTTTCTTTCATTCCCTTCCGTTGTCCTCTCCCCTTCCTTCTCCCTCTCCTTGCCAAGAGTTAAGCCAAACGACTCGTAAACCGCCTCCATTCCTTCATTCTCCTTCCCCTCCACCTCGTTTTCCTCCCCTTGTTTCCCTCTCCCTTTCACCTCTCTTCCCCTCCCCTCCCCTCCCCTCCATCCCCTCTCCTCGTGTTCTTCTCTCCATCACCTCGACTTCTCCTCCTTCCCCTCTCCCATTCCCTCTCCCTTCCACCTCCCCTTCACTCTCGTCTCCCCACCACCTCTCCTCCCCTCCCTTCCCTTCCTTCCCCTCCCCTCCCCTCGTGTCCTTCTCTCCATCACCTCGAATTCTCCTCCTCCCCCTCCACCTCCCCTTCACTCTCGTCTCCCCTCCACCTCTCCTCCCCTCCCTTCCCTCCCTTCCCCTCCCCTCCCCTCCCCTCGTATCCTTCTCCCTCTCCTTGCCAAGGGCCATGCCAACCGGCCACAAAGCGCCTCTTCCCATGGCCGGCGAGCGAGGTTTTACGACGGGTGGCCATCGCGAGGAACCTTTGCACGAGAACTAAGGCTTTTAATTGGCACTCGCTCCCACGCCTTGGCTGACCTCCGACGTCTCTTCGCCTCGTCTTCCGTCGCTTGATGGGGGGGGGGGGGGTATGTGTATTGGGTAGGGTGGGGGGAAGATGGGTAGGTAGAGTGGGGAGGGGTTGGTGGGGAGGGTTGTGGAGATACGTTATGTTCCTAAGGTTGTGTGGGCATAGGTGGGGTGGTGGTGAGGATTATCATCATCCTTGTTATCATTTTTATCCATATTGCCGTTGTCAACATTGTTATCATCATTACTATTATTAAAATCATTATTATTATTGTTGTTGTTATCGTCATAATCATCCTTGTCAATATAGTTGTCATTATATTGGCATTATTATTATTACCATTTCTATTATCATCATTATTACTATCCTCATCATTCATTATTATTATTTCTATCATCATCACTAGCATCTTCATCATCATTACTACCAGTGATACTGTAGTATACGAGAGAATAAAAAAAAAACAACAACACCGGATTGTAAGCAAAATCTACCTAACACAATGCTAGAATAATGAATATCAGAAGGAAAAGATCGCAATATTATAGAAAGAGAAAGGGAAAAAAAGTACCAGACCAAAAAGGAAAATAAAGTACTGAATTGTGATTATAAACCGACACAACATAATGATAAAATAATGAATATCAGAAGAAAAGATATCAAAACCCGAGAGAAAAAAAACGGGAAAAAAAGACAGAAAGGGTGCCAGGTCGTGAACAAACGCCACCCATCACAATAACAAGACAAAAAATAACAAACGAGTGTCAGACGAAGAGAAAAAAAAAAAAAGATAGAGAAAGAGTACCGTCCGTGTGAGAATACTTGTTCCAACCTCTGAACGACCTGTCGCTCAACCCTCGCCTGGATGGGACACTCTTAACAGACAGGACTGATATTACAGGGACACAGCCAAGACGCGACTATCACAGGGCCTTGATGTTGCCTCCACCGTCTGGCAAGAGTCGCATTCCGAGCTCAGATATGGACCGGGATGCCTCTTCAGGATTATTCTGATGCCGTCGGGTGTCAGCCACAGGCGCGGGAGGGCGTTGCAGGAGAGGTCTTGCCGAGATAGCGCTTTCTATGCTGATGGTAAACACATCCTCTAACCAATGCAGCCTGATAAGGAGCGAGTGAGGAGGAGATATGCCGTTAAGATCACTCCTAGGCCTCCGAAGGAACGGAACAGCTCCTAG
>BOPN01000993.1:85000-100000 GCA_017312705.2 Penaeus japonicus
ATTATATTTTTATCATCATTATCAGTATATTTCTATCACTGTTATCATCATAATCATATCTATTACTATTAACAGTGCTAATAGTAATTGCATAATTATCATCATCATTATCATTACTATTATTATTGTAATTACCATTATTATCATTTCCATTATTACTATCATTACCATCGTTATCATTATTATGACTATAATAGAATGATGATAATGATGATGATTATGATAATAATGATAATAATAATGATGATGATAATTATGATAGTGATATTATTAATAATAATGATAATGACGATAATAACGATAATAATAACAATGATGATAATAATGATAATGATAATAATAATGATGGTAATAAAAATAATGATGAAAATAATAAGGAAAATAACAATAACAATGATACTGATAGTAATGATGACAATTCAAATAATAATGATACTGATAATAATGATAATGATGATGATAATAATGATGATAGCAATGATGAAAATAGTAACACTATCAATAAAAGTTATACTAATCAGGTATTCATGATAATCCTAACCCCAGTTGCCATGAATAAACACAACTTACATGGCAATAGCTCCAGGAAGAAGGTCTTACGTCACACATAAATCAGATTCATGATACACACACAAAAACATCATTGTATCCGACGGTAAAGTAACTTTATCTAAGCATCCATTTTGAGTACAGAGACTTCACTTTGTTGCCCTTATTGCATATTCAAGCGAGTAATGGGACCGGAACCTTTGATCTATATTTTTTTTTTTTTTTTTTTTTTTTTTTTTTTCCTCGGCTTTTTTTTGAGGGTTGGGTCGAGTGGGTGGGTGGGCGGGTCGGTGGGTGTGGGGAAGGGGATTTATGAATGTCATTTAATGTTAATTAAGTTGGGTGGTAATTAATAAATCGAACTTTGGCTTTTGTGTCATTGCTGAATATAAATTTGTATCCCACTGACATTGCAAAATTTTTTGTGGTTAGATAATCTACTTGAAATGCATTAGCTATTTGCACAATCAGTTTGGTATACAGACACGTAAAGATTCTACTAAGGTAGTGTTGTTATGATATGATTATACTGCGCATGGAAATGTATTTGTTTGCTGTTTGTGACTCAGGTAATATATATATATATATATATATATATATATATATATATATATATATATATATATATATATATATATATATATATATATATATATATATGTGTGTGTGTGTGTGTGTGTGTGTGTGTGTGTGTGTGTGTGTGTGTGTGTGTGTGTATGTGTATGTATATGTATATGTGTGTGAATGTGTGTGTGTGTGTGTGTGTGTGTGTGTGTGTGTGTGTTGTGTGTGTGTGTGTGTGTGTGTGTGTGTGTGTGTATGTGTGTGTGTGTGTTAATATGCATTGAAAACAATGAAAGATACAAAGAAGAAAAATATACCCCATTGATAGTAAGATTGATAATATCTAGTCTAACGGATACATATTTCTTACACAAGTAAATCGTCGGGGTACGATAAGCATGTGATAATGCATTAAGCCTTTTTGAGTTATGCATTTGCTATTTCGTGCCACCGAACTTTGAAATTCTGTGCTTGCCACTTCTTTCTCTCTCTCTCTTTCTCTCTCTCCATCTCTCCATCTCTCTCTCTCTTTCTCTCTCTCTCTTTCTCTCTCTCTCTCTCTCTCTCTCTCTCTCTCTCTCTCTCTCTCTCTCTCTCTCTCTCTCCCTCTCTCTCTCTTTCTCTTTCTCTCTTTTTTTTTCTCTCTCTCTATATATCTATCTATCTTCCTCCCTCTTTCTTTCTCCCTATCTCTCTCTCAGTCATTGTATCTCCTTGTTTCTTATTTTTTATCTCCTCGTCTACCTATATAAGTTACTCGTGTCTTGATTTTCTAATTAAGAGAGGAAATGCAAATAATCGATAACACTGAAAACATACGAGACAACACATCGATGAGTATTCTACTGGTCAACGTCATAATCGCGAAAATTCCTACTAAACATACTGTCACGTGACATCCGACACGGTTGCCATCTCACCAATAACTTCTCGCCATAACTGGTCAAGATATTTTTACTAGCAAAGTCACTAGATCTAACAGCAAACGCTATTCTAGGTGACCCCTGCAATGCCGTAACCATTGTTGGGATATGACCTTTTTTGGGATATTACCATTTTTTGGATATTACCATTTTTTGGATATTACCATTTTTTGGATATAACCATTTTTTGGATATAACTATTTTTTTGGATATAACCATTTTTTGGATATATATATACCCACGCCCACACATTACACTTCAGAACAAGTCTCACGTCTTGAACGCCCTTGATGATATCTCACGAGATACCTTTCCTTTTCCTCCTCCGCCGGCAACACAAAAAGAGTTATCGTTATACCGATATTTCAATCAGTGATGCTGTCAAACTTTTAGATGAATCAGGCCGGCAAATCTATTTTATGTCTTGCCAAGCCTTTTTTTTCAATATATTTATCAATATTATTGTTGATAAGGTGTCTGGAATTCTTTAAGTGTAGCTAAGAGGGAATATGACTCATATCAGTAACTTATGCATCTTATTATTTTTGATAATTTCATAACACTGCTAAACAAAAAGATATGAGTAGGAATGATGAAAGTATTAAATATTCATCGCCATTAGCATACCGTATATTTTTTTTTTTTTTTTATGATACCATAACATTAATTTATTTCTTTCATTGTGGAAATACTTACTCATACCTTTCATTCCTTTGGTACATAGGAATTTTCACTCTTCATTTTGGTGACCAACTTCGAAAAAGTGTACCGCACGTCACTCTTTCGCCGAGGGAAATCTCCCGTCGTTTATTTATTTATCTATTTATTGCCGCTATGTCACTCCCGAGCCTTTTTTTTTTTTTTTTTCGCTTTATCTTTATTTGTGTGTTTTTGTATATATTGTCAAACTCGCCTGTTATTCCCTAACGAGGTGTTTTTGCATCATGTAGCGACATATTCATGTATCAGATTATCTCCCTTTTTGGGCGCCATGGGGCTGAACCAATTCTGGCTTATATTAATTTGTAGTCGAAAAAGTATGAAAAGTTGCATAAGAACGATTCCATAATTTAGTTCTTCCCTATGTTAGCCTATCCCAGAAGATTAATTTCACACTTATATTAGTATTCATTAATTAAGCTTTTGATAGTGAGGCAGAGCATTAAATATTGAATTCATAATACTTTAGGAAAGATTAGTGGTTTACGAGTGACAGAACATGCCAGCACACATCGTTAGTATGGCGATGAAATATAAATTCCTAGTAACGAACCTTAAACCAGGTACACTGAGTCAATGCTTTGAAATAGCATAATTGGAGCATAATTGGAGCATAATGGATCACAGCAATTAACCGAGCGAGCAAAACCTTTATGTCTGTTTGTTTTAAAATAAAACATTACTATTTCGTCAAATGTTATTCAGTGAATTGAAGATATGCTAGTAACTGATCAAAGGAGTTATAAATACACAGGCATGTTAATTCGAGCATTTGATGCAAATGTGGAACACTTAATTTGTTTATTAAGTCATCAAATATAAACAAAGAGGCTTTAAACCACGGATGATTTAGTCATTGGCTATCGTACTATCAGCTGCAGAACATGTTGATGTTCATGAATTAAAGTTGGTGCAACCTAATTAATGGCTAATTTCACAGTTATTTGCTTATCGTTCTGCGCATCATAGTGAGTTTGATTTTGATCTTTAGGTGTACCATTTCTTTGGGGGAAAACACTGCTATAGGAGAGAGAGGGGTTAAGAGAAAGGAATTATGTTAACTAAGTTTGACAATGAAAAAATAAGTGTTTCGAGTGACAGTGAGTTATGGCGTTGAAACCTAAGACTTTTAAACGGGAACGGAAGGACGAAATAGAAATAGCTTTAAAGTCGTTCTCTCTCTCTCTCTCTCTCTCTCTCTCTCTCTCTCTCTCTCTCTCTCTCTCTCTCTCTCTCTCTCTCTCTCTCTCTCTCTCTCTCTCTCTCTCTCTCTCTCTCTCTCTCTCTCTGTGTGTGTGTGTGTGTGTGTGTGTGTGTGTGTGTCTCTCTCTCTCTCTCTCTCTCTCTCTCTCTCTCTCTCTCTCTCTCTCTCTCTCTCTCTCTCTCTCTCTCTCTCTCTCTCTCTCTCTCTCTGTCTGTCTGTCTGTCTGTCTGTCTGCCTCTCTCTCTTTCTCTTTCTCTTTCTCTCTCTCTCTCTCTCTGTCTGTCTGTCTCTCTCTCTCTTTCTCTCTCTTTCTTTCTCTCCCTCCCTCTATCTCACTCTCTCTCTCTCTCTCTATTTATCTATCTCTCATTGCATCTCCTTGTCCTTTGTCTTCTACCTTAACTTAAAAAAGAAAGTAACTTCAAAGCATTTTAGTTGAACTCACATGTGCGGCTCAACGCTAGACTCTCCCACTATGTTCTCATTAATAAAGTCTCTTGTTTCTCAAAACTTGTTTAAGAAAGAGGTTAACTTTTTTGATAGGGACTATAAACATGGTGCTCCGCTGGTTGGTTAATGAGATATTTAGTTCAAGGAAATATTGCTTCATTATTTATCAGTAATTTATTTCCCACTTGCTAGCACACATATAAACACACATACCATGCAGGTAGAAATTAGTACTCTTACTATGCATATGGACTTTTTATGTTGTAAATTCTGATTTCTAGAGTTGCATTATGAAGCTAGACAAAATTGAGACAAGGACTCTCTCACATCAATTTTAAAAAAAGATAAATGATCTTATACAATAAAGAAAAATAAGTATTAGATAAAAGGAAAGATTTACCCCCACCCCCTCCCCTAATACAAAAAAAAGTCCGATACGAGAGAAAACCAAAATGTTGGGAAGAAAAATACTCGTATTTTGCAACAACAATACAATAGAAATATGTTGCAAAGGAAAATATTTGTAATGAAGTAAAAGTGTCATAATCCAAAAATATATTAGATAAAATTACCGCCATAGAGGAATATTCTAATAATCCTAAATGAAACAGCCACCGTAGAGAAATGTTCATATCTGTCAAGAAATTTGACACCTGAATAATGTTGATTAAAATAGCATTACTTTGTAAAGAAAATTATTCGTATTATCATTTTAGATAACAACAAAAGATATAATATATTATAAATTCCTGTAATGAACATCACACTCAAAAAGATATATCAAATATATATGACACCTTGAAAATAACTATTACGGTGGAGAGGGAAGTTGCATTTAACAATAAATATGATACCAAAGGAATTACGCCAAGCCTTGCGCCAAGCGAAAGTTCCCCTTTAAGTGTGCACTGTGCAACTGCAATCAAGCCTTCATGTGGTTGACCCTTGAGGTCATCTCATCTCAGTGGACCCTCGGATTGTGAAAGCATTTTGACGAGGAGTCGAACCCTGGCGGATAAACAGGTGGGGAAGGACGGCCATTATTCACGCTATCTGCAAATGCTCGGTTTCTCTTGAAATACTACACATATAATTATTCATACACACTGTAATTTAGCAGTCAGTACATATATATATGCACACACGTACACGGAATCTGTGTTTATGTTTGTGTGTGTGTGTGTGGGGGGGGGGTGTTTGTGTGCGTGTGTGTTTATGTTTGTGTGTGTGTGTGTTTATGTTTGTGTGTGTGTGTTTATGTTTGTTTGTGTGTGTGTGTGTGTGTGTTTATGTTTGTGTGTGTGTGTGTGGTGTTTTGTTTATGTTTTTGTTGTTGTTGTTTTGTGTGTATGTGTGGGTGGGTGTGTGTGTGTCTCCGGGTGCGTACATGCGTATACGTGCACTAGCTATGTGTATCAGCAGAAAATCATAGAATCAACCCGTGCTGATTGGCTGCCAATATTACAGAATAAGCAAATCCCTCCGTCTCTCTCTGGCAGCGGAGAGAGTTCAGGTTTTCGCTTCCCCGCGGCGTCTTGGGAACGAATTCTTTATCAAGTTCATGGCACGGCGGCCGAAAGATGCTCCCGTCCATAATGTGAATCTTAACAGGGCGAGACTTGAGGAGAATATTTCCTTTTGTTGTTGTTGTTGTTCACGGAAGCAGAAAATGGGATATTTAGACTGCTTTCGGGGGATGCTTGAAGTGGTGGTAATATTGGTGATGATGATTAGGATGATGATAATCATGATAAGGATGTTGGTAAGGATAATGATAAAAGTTGAAATAAGGATGATAGAAATGATGATCAAAAATAATAATAATGATAGAAATGATGATAATAAATAATAATAATGATAGAAATGACAATCAAAATAATAATAATGATAATAATAATAACCACTAAAACATATTCTCTACGATATCTAACCGACTGAATAGAAAACCCTCTTCTTCTTGATGAGAATGATCAAATAATACTTAGCATCAAACTGTCCCTCCCTCCCCCCTCCCCACCCTGCCCCCGTTTTGTCTTTTGCAAAATTCTACGTAATGAAACAAACATTAGAGAAGGGAGTCTGAAATCATTGTTGAACTCAGCAGAATGTGGAGGTCGGTGCGGACGTAACGAGAGAGATAAGGGCAAAGGAGAGGAAAATGTGTAAGAGGGAAAGAAAGGAAGAGATAGAGAGGGATGGGGAGGAAAGGAGGGGGAGAGGAGAGGGAGAGGGATGGGGTAGAAGAAAAGTAAAGGGGAAGGAAAGAAGGAGAGAGAGAGGGATGGGGAGGAAAGGAGAGGGAGAGGAGAGGGAGAGGGATGGGGTAGAAGATACGTAAAGGGGAAGGAAAGAAGGAGAAGAAGAGGGATTGAGAATCGGAAGGAAAGGGATGAGGAAGAAAGGGGATGGAGATGAGAAGGAGAGGGAGAGAGAGGAAATGTGAGAAGGAGGGGGAGGAAAATACGTAAAGGGGAAGGAAAGAAGGAAAAGAGGAAGGAGTGAGATGGAGAGAAAAGGAGAGGGAGACGGAAGAAAAGTGGAAAGGGACTGGAAATGAGAGGGAGGAGGTTGCGGAGGATAAGGAGAGAAAATGAGAGAGAGAGGGATGGGGAAGAGAGAAGAGGTAGATGAGAAAGAGAGGAAAGGAGAGGGAGAGAAGGGGGAGGGGGGGAGGGGCAGAAAGATGCAGCGAATCGGCAAAATCTTGTAGGTCGAGATCTTGTTCAATGTTGGTAAAATCATGATTAAAGATTATCTAATAGGAAGAGGGATGGGGGAGAGGGGAAGAAAGAGAGAGGGAATAGGAAGAATAAAGAGGGAAGCGGTGGGAAAAGGAGAACACAAAAGAATATCAGGGAGAGGGAAAGAGAGGGAGAGGGAGAGGGAGAGGAGTGGAGAGGAAGAGGATAAAGAAAGGGGGGAGGGAGAGGAGTATAGAGGAAGAAAGAAGAGAAAGATAAAGTCCGATGCGATTAACCTCTTCGGGATAAGAAAGAAGAGAAGAAAAAAGACGAAAGAGAAGGCAAACCAAAAAGGAAAACGGGAAGTAAAAAAATTGTAAAGACAGGAAAGGCCGAAGAGAAGGATAGGGGGAAAGGGAAAAGAAAAGAAAGGAAGTGAGAAAGGAAAATAGGAAAGAAAAGAAATAGGAGAGAAAGAAGTAAAATAGAAAAAACAACAACAACAAAGGAATATGAGAGAAAGAAGAAAAACAAAGAGAGTGAAAAACCAAAGAAGATAATAGAAAAAAAAAAAAAAACGGAAAATGAGAGACAGAAGAAGCCAAGAAAGGACACTCTCCGTCCGAACCACAGTGTCCAAGACGAGAGTCAAACGAAGAAAGAAAACGTGGCGAAGACTTTCTCATGGCGAGGGACTCCGTGTCTCTTAACAATCTAAAACAATGCGGAAGATTCGGAGAAATATTTCACCGCATTCTTACATTCTTCCGATTCATCAACCAACACCCTCGCTGAAAAAGAGTGGAATGAGTGTCAATATTGCCCCCCCCCCTCCCCTCCCTTCCCTCCAAAAAAGAAAAAAACGGACAAGAGGCGATCACACAGCCGAGAGGAGGAGGAGGAGGAGGTAGGGGGGGGGGGGGGGGCAAGAAGAGAAGGGGAAGGCCATCCGCCCCTTTCAGGTAGTCGGCAATATCCTGTACCCAGGACAAGTTATATCCGAGTACAGATACTTATCTCGAGATTTCTTACGCTCAAGACTCTTTCACTTAGAGGCGTCTTCCCCCGTGAAGGAACTAATAAGAGTCATAAAAACAGAGAGCAAGATCAAGGAGACGAGAATCCCGAAGGTTTTATATATATCTTAAGATGGCAATCTACTTTCTGACACTCCCCCCCCCCCCCTCCCTCACACCACCCTCTCCACCTCCACCTCCCTTCGTGACCTCCCTTAACTTCCTCGTCCTTCTGTCCACCTCTTTGACCCCCCCCCCCCCACCTCATCCCGCCCACCCCGACGGACACACCGGTTTGACCAGGGTACGAAGAGCACTGGAGATCGAAGGAGAAGAAAGGGGGAGCGGGGGGAAGGAGGGGAGGGGGAGGGGGGATGGGGGAGGACGAAGTTGCAGTGAATTTGCAAGCAGCCTCGTATATCAAGATCATGCACAGTTATTCATAGCTGGTAAATACTATTATTGCTTCACCAAGCGTGAAAGGAATCTTTAAATGTTAAGCTCTCGAATGCATAAGTGTGTTTGTGTTAATTTACCTTCATCCAAGTATACCATAATCTCACCCACACACACAACTACACACACACAAACACACACACAAATACACACACACACAAACACACACACAGACACACACACACACACGACTGCTTGCATGCACGCACCTTCAGAGTCACAAACAGGTACAAGCAGGAGGCAAAATCTCACACGATTTTGAACTATCGACTTTCGTTACTTGACAATTTCCTCGTATTGACACTTCGGGTCCTGCAAAGCGGCGTGCTCGGTGGCGGCGTGAGTGAACGTGAATAAAAATTAACATATTTTCGATATTTGGCTTGGCTTCGGAGGGGCTGATATTGATACAATCCTATGTGCTTGAATCATGTATGTTATTCATTCGGGTGTGTGTGTGTGTTTGTGTGTGTGTGTGTGTGTTTGTGTGTATATGTGTGTGTATGTGTGTGTGTGTGTGTGCATGTATGTAATTCTTTCTTTAAAAATGTACACATATTTTGTGTAATATATTTGCATAAACGATTATGAATATCAAAACCATAATATCTCGTTAATCTTTCGTTCATCTTTCATTTCACTGCGGCTATAGATAAGCGCCAGAGAATTTTCCAAACATAGAAAGGAATGTAATAAGATGTTTTTTCATTGCATTTCATCCTTGCATTTCATTTCATGTTGCGTTCTTGCCATATTATATCTTTATCAGGAATACTAACCAACAATGATAGTAATGATTATAATAATAATAACATAATAATGATGATGATAATGATAATAATAATTATATTAATGATTATTATAATAATGATGAGAAAACGATAATGAAAACAATATTAAACATGATGATAATAAAGATAATAATAATAGCAGTAATGATAATAGTAACATTAATAACAATGGTAATACTAATAATAATGATAATAACAATGATAATAATTGTAGAATTAACAATGACAATAACCACATTGATAATAACAATGACAATAATCACATTGATAATAACAATAACAATGATAATAATGATAACATTGATATCTATAGCAATAATGATATCAACAATAATAATCATCATAACAATGATACTGTTGATTATAACGATAATAATAATGATAATTTCAATAATAGCAATCATAACAAGGATAACATAAATGATAAATATTATAAAGATAATTGTTATGATGATAATGATAATGACAATAATAAGGATAATAATGATAATTACAATCATGACTATAATCATCATCATAATAATAACAATACTATTGATAAAAAAGATAAATCATTATAGTGATAGTAATAATGATGAAAATAAAACGATTAAAATAATAACAACAATAATGATAATACTGATTATAATAATAATTATGATAAAAATAGTAGTAATAGTAATCGTGATAATAACAATATTGATAACAAGGATAATAACAATAAGGGTGATAATAATAATAATAACAATGATAATAATGATAGTGATGATAATTATTAGGATAATAGGGCTAATGGCAATGGGGCTACTACTAATGATGATAATAATGATAATAACAATGATAATTATATCAAGAATGATAATGATGATGATAGAGATGTAAATAATAGTGACGGTGATGTCGATAAAAAAAAAACATTGATAATAATAATAATGAAAATTATGATGATGATAATGACGATGATGATGATAACAAGGACAAGGATAATAATACTGATGATAATGGTAATGAGATAGTAATGAGATAGAGAGAAATAGACAAGGAGATAGAGAGATAGAAAGAACGAGAGAGAGAGAGAGAGAGAGAGAGAGAGAGAGAGAGAGAGAGAGAGAGAGAGAGAGAGAGAGAGAAAGAGAGATAGAGAGATAGAAAGAGAGGTAGAGAGAGAGAGAAAGAGAGAGAGATGAAGAGAGAGAAATATGTATACCAATCTATCACCCTATCCCTTTCTTTCATGCCTTCACCACGTCTATCTCTCTCTCGTCCACTGGTAAATAAACAAGTGAAGTGAAGTTCAGGTTTAAATAATTTAGCGAATTACAACGTTTTTTAAAATCCATCCAGAAAACATTGGTCGGAGTTTATTTAAGAAGTCTGGTCGACCATTTTGGAAATGTGTCCTTTTCTCCTTCCTCTTTGAGTTTGACTTTCTTTAGTTTATGTTTCCCTTCCCTTTCCTTCGCTTTTTTTTTCTCTATTGCCCATTATTATTTGATTTTCTCTCTCCTTTTATTTATTTCTCTCTCTTTTCCCTCTATGTTCTTCACCTTTTTTCGGATTTTCTCTCTCTTTCTTTCGCTCTCTCTCTCTCTCTCTTTCTCTCTCTCTCTCTCTCTCTCTCTCTCTCTCTCTCTCTCTCTCTCTCTCTCTCTCTCTCTCTCTCTCTCTCTCTCTCTCTCTCTCTCTCTCTCTCTCTCTCTCTCTCTCTCTCTCTCTCTCTCCCTCTCTCATCCCCCTACTCCTTAATCAATAATTCACTCTTCCTCCCCCTGTCTCCATATTTTACCTCCTCCTCCCCCTCTCCCCTCTTAATCCACTGCGATAATCACAACATTCTTAGGAGCGATTAAATGTATGCATAGATGTCCGATTTCCATAGCCTCGACTTATGCTACAAAATGGACCGAACGCTACGCTCCATCTGCTTTAAATCCAGTTCGCGTTGAAGATATTTCATTGGTTAAAGCCGTATGAAAAGTACGTTCGAACGAACTCTTTCTTCCCTTCCAATCTACTGGATGGTTGGATATGCTTGATTGATTTTCATATTTCTGGCTATATCAGAATCCGTAATATTAGTATCAAGAGAAATCTTGTTGTGTGGTTTCTTTGTGGAGAGGAAGTGCAGCTTCGAATGTCGAAAAAGGTATGGCTTTCAAGAAGGCTTTCGGAAGTGTACGTAAATGCATACTCAAATTTGAGGTTTGCTGATGTATAACTTTTTCTTTTCATTTAAGTTATTTGTACCTTTGTTTAGTTTTCGTGTTTTGTTGTTGTTGTTGTTGTTGTTGTTGTTTTGTTTTTTTTACAATATATTAACACAAATAAGATCATGTATTTGTTACTCGTACCCAAAGACAAAATAGTAAGAAAATCTTAATAATATCATTAGTAGAAGTAGTACTGTTGTCACCCATGAAGAGAACAACAACAAAAATAATAATGATAACAAAAAACACAATAATAACAATGAAAACAATAACAAGAAAACAACACTGATAAAAATCATGATCATAAGAAAAGTTATAATTACCATCACAATTCCAATAACAAACAACAGCAAGAACAAAACAAAGTTCACCTGGCTGTAAAACCATCGCAGCCGACGGCACTTTCTCAACCGGCTGACACAGAGGTCGAGCACCGCGCTTGCAATTCCGTCGCTCACAAGACAACAGCGAACTTAAACCCACTGTTGAAGTTGGCTAGAGGATGTACATTGTCTCTATGGTGCACGAGTTGAGAGCTGCCGAGGGAAGTTCTATGGAGAGTCGACACTTGGAGAAATTGGAGGTCGAAATCAGTGCTATTTTGATATGCAAATGTCATCGGAATTGTGTAGCCATTCTGTCGAGATTGGCGTAAATATCATCAAGATTGTTGATGGGAAGGGAGATAGAGTAGTGAAAAGGAAGGAAGGGAGAACAGAAGGTGTCAAAAAGAGGGAGATGGCAGCTTGAAAAAAATATATATTTATAGATATTTACTGCTCTCTTTTTATATCTGACTGACAGTGGCATATATCAACCATATCAAGTATGAAAGGTTCGACTTATCAGTTTTAGCTAACTCGAAATATCAGAATTTGGTGCGTTTTATCCGAAACGAAAAGACGGTTTTATCACCGATATACCCACACATTATAT
This sequence comes from Penaeus japonicus, assembly GCA_017312705.2. Taxonomy (NCBI): domain Eukaryota; kingdom Metazoa; phylum Arthropoda; class Malacostraca; order Decapoda; family Penaeidae; genus Penaeus; species Penaeus japonicus. The sequence continues at coordinate 97,480 of BOPN01000993.1, forward strand.
ATCGTACTGTACGGTTTCCACATATAGTACTGTACATCATGCCTCGTTAGTTAGTTGTTTTTTCTTTTCTTTTCTTCCTCCGCTTCATTATAGATTTTTCATCTCTGTTGGTACTAGAGATCAAAGCAGCTTTAAGCTTAATTTAGTACGTTTACATATACTTGTTTTGGATTAATAACATATTTTTTAGAAATTAAGTTAAACATCAAGAACAAGTAGAAAAAAATCCCCAGATCAGAAACGGGTTTACAAGCCCATAAAATGCACTATGTATGAAAGTCCAGTAAACATGACATGAAGAAGAGACGATAAGAGAACTCAAAGCCGGAAACAAGTTATCTCTTTTTTATTTGTTTTATTTTATTCAAACTTTTTTTTCTTTCTTTCTTTCTTTTTTCAGTCTATTTTGAGGGAAAAATTATATCTTCCCTTATCTATAAACCATAGCAAGCCTAAACGTTCCAAAAAATATATATAAAGTATTACCGTAAAACTAATACTTAATCAATTTCTTATTAGATGTAAATAGTCTGATAAACCTCGAAGGCCGGTGTTCAACTTAGAGGGTTTTGAATTTAAGGATAATAATATATTCATTCAAACACCTCATCTCCGTCATGATGAAAGAAAAGGAGTAAAAAGTTTACACAAAATTTAACACTACGGTTGAGGTTGTACATATCCTGTGATACGTCTATGTGTTATACATAAGTTGTATATTATTGATCGTTCTACACTTTATTTCAGTTACAGGAATACGTATGTTGAGGGAATATAATTTCGTTTTAGGTTCGTCAATAATTCAATCGTTAATATTGAATTTTAACTTCCTTATGAAATATGCTTTTTGACGTACTGGCGTATTCCAAGGTCCTTCTATCAATTACTTTGTACACAGTTTGAATTTTATTTTCACCATATTCTATTTTCCTTGTCTACTGAGTCTTTATCATCAATATGACATCTGAACTTATCTTTTATATTGTATTAATTCATAGATTATATGTTCTAAAAGTTATACATATATTTTTTTTATGCTCACCGTTGATTTCATGATATATTACAAAATCTTCTTCATCACAAAATTATTTTACAAAAGGTTTTGGAAGGTAAAATTGACCATCAAAGAGCTTAGTCATCGATGAATGTAGTTATGGATAGAAAACTGTTAACGGAATCAACATTTTTCCGTTGCACATTCCAATTTTACCTGGAAATCGTTTGGAATTTACTAGAAAAGAAGCAGGATTTCTGGCTGGGTTATAGACCACTGAATTGAAGTCCTAACTTAAACTCTGAGTATTTTTTTCTATATTTAGCACGGTTTAATGTCTTCTGTTTAATAGTCTGAAGGTTATTCTAGATCTGACAAAATTTACAGAGGATTTTTTATGAATATGTAACCGATGACAGACAGATACAAAATACTTTCGAGTCAGTTAAGCTGAACATATATAGATCCTAAAATATATCTAAGTATTCCCCAGAAAAAAGTGCTCTTTAATTGATCTTATGTGATCGCTTTATACGGCTGAATGCAAGGTGAATGGAATCTATTTCTAGACCCTTCTATGGCCTTTGACATCATCATGCTTTATCAAACAAACATTCCTCCAATAGCATACCCAAAGGAGTCATACACGACAAAAGAGGCAAACAAACTTTTGGAAATTCATCCAGACTAGTAACACATTGTTATAGTGGTAAACACTCCTTAATTAAATGCCAGCCATCACTAGATTAATTGCTGAAAGTATAGAGATTACAAAAACTATACCAAAAGCAATCTTGATTACCACAAATAAGTACAGAAAATTATTTTCTGTATAGGTCAGTGCTGGAAGCATGGAGCTGTAATAAAGCTACCAGACTTGCTGTTTGTATTCAATGACACACTTCTGATCCTACGAACTGACAAAGGGTTTCAACAGATATTCTGCCATTGTCTCTCAGAATAGTTCTCTTTGTTCATCTCACTTCAGAGACAATAGTTAATCAGCTGTCCGTTTGATTTTCTTGAAAAGAAAATACAGAATCCATAACCATACTGATAGATACGATTAAATGGAAATAACTTAACATACCATTTACGTTATAAAGAGACAAAGAATATTATAATCTACGTAAAGAGAGATTTAGCTGTAAAGTACATAGTAATTAAAGGATGATTTTAATAATGCAAAGCTTAGGTAAAGTAGTTGGCTTAGAATTTTATAGATGAACTGAATCATAAATAATTTATTAGTGAACTACACTGACATCACAATCCATCACCTAACTCTCCATAATTACATACGCACATAACATACACATGCATACACATACACACACACACACACACACACACACACACACATACACACACACACACACACACTCGCATTCAAAAGACACGCACTTATGTATATATATATATATATATATATATTTATATACAGATAGATAGATAGATATGTATATATATATATATATATATATATATATATATATATATATATATATATATATATATATACATATA
>BOPN01000993.1:112500-125000 GCA_017312705.2 Penaeus japonicus
GATAGATAGATAGATAGATAGATAGACAGATATAGATATATTTATATGTATACATATATATATATATATATATTTATATATACATATATATATTTATATATATATGTATGTATATATATGTTTATGTATATAAATATATACAAATATGGACAAATATAGAGCATGCACATGTATACAGAGTAGAAAAGTTTCCCGTAGAGCAGACTAAGCACTGCGTCTTAGCTCCCTCGTCCACCGGACCGCTCGCGCAGCCAAAGGGGGATTCGCCGCTCGCTCATCGCCGTGAGGATAAGAATGTCAACAACTGGTGACGTCGTGAAGAGTTGTGCAGACACAGCCTGCAGTCCCGAAGTGTTCCCGGAAAATGGATCATGTCTTGATACATAATCCTTTGAGCCCTTATCTGTAATCCTTAAATGCCCGAGGAAGGAAATAGGATATTTGAGGTTAGTTATTTTCTCTCGTCGTTTTTCTTTGTTTGCTTAGTTTTGTTATTTGTTTTCTTTTTTGCTTTATTTTCTTTCTTTTTTCAACGAATGTGTACGTTTTTTCCTGTTTTCTTTCTTTCTTTCTTGCTTTCTTTCTTAATTAATGATTGAGTGTTTTTTTTTTTTAGTATATTTGAGATTATGAAGAAAAACACCAAAAGTGTCATTAAAGCGATTCTTGTCAAGGATAATTTACATGAAGAATTGAAAAAAAAAACATTCACCTAGGCGAGGAAAAAAAGACTCGAAAATCAAAGCCAAATCTGCTAAGAAGCTTACACGAGGCTAACGTGTGCCGGGCTTATACTCACCTAAGGTTTCAAGCTGAAATCTTCTCCTTGGAGCACGGAACCTCATCATTACTGTGCAGCGATACAGGACTTCAAGTTCTTACACAGGACCGTCATACAAGATACAGATTTAGATTTATGTTGTATAAGTTTTCAATGAAGTCAAAATCATCGCTCGCTCTCTCTCTCTCTCTCTCTCTCTCTCTCTCTCTCTCTCTCTCCCCCCTATCTCTCTCTCTTTCTCTCCCTCTCCCTCCCTCTCTCTCTCTCTCTCTTTTTCAGACAGGGGTTGTTGATATGACGGGTGTATATCAAAACACCCCACGTAAAAAAATATATATATATATATATATATATATACATATATATATATATATATATATATATATATATATATATATATATATATATATATATATATATGTATGTATATACGTATATATATATATATATATATATATATATATATATATATATATATATATATACATATATGTATATACATACATACATATATATATATATATATATATATATATATGTATATATATATATATATATATATATATATATATATATATATATATATATATATATATGTATATATGTATATATGTATATATATATACATATATATATATATATATATATATATATATATATATATATATGTGTATGTATTTATATATATATATATATATATATATATATATATATATATATATATATATATATATATATATTTATATATATATATATATATATATATATATATATAATATATATATATATATATATATATATATATATATATATACATATATATGTAAATACATACATATATATATATATATATATATATATATATATATATATATATATATATATATATAATAATAATAATAATAATAATAATAATAATAATAATAATAACAATAATAAATCTTTGGATCATTGTTGCCAGAAGAGACATCTTTTTTCTCAGCCTTGAGATAAAAAATAGATGAGACTCAGACCTTCAACTCCTAAAGGAATTAGCTGGAAATAGGGGCGTCATCATCTAGAAACCGGATAAGGGGCAACGTATTGTTTTATTAAATAAAGTAGACTATATTAAGAAAATTGATATTCTGGATGATAAAACAAAGTTTATTGAACTGGATAACAAATGTGAATATCTGATTATTAAAAATTAAGATAGACTAAATTCTTTGCTTAGAAAACTAAAGAAAGAGCACATTATAGATGACTCAACGTACTCCTCCATTTTCACCTCAGCTCTAGACCTGGTATTTTATATGGACTTCCAAAGATTCACAAAGCTAATGTCCCCCTGAGACCTATCCTCTCTGCCATTGGAACTATAAATTATAACGTGTCAAAATTTTTCATTCCTATTCTGAAAAGTTTCACTGTCAATAGTTACACCATCCAGAATACCTTCACTTTTTTAATGATTTAATGAGTATTGACAATGCTGAGGAATATGTATTAGAGAGTATTGACGTCACCAACTTTTTCACTAATGTCACCCTCGATGAAACCTTGTCAAATATTATGGGCAGAAATCCAGGGATTAGATTAATTAAACTTCAAGAAACTTCTAGACATAGCCACTAAGGACATTTTGTTTTATTTTAATGGTAAATTATACAAACAAATAGAAGGAGTAGCTATGCGTAGCCCTTTAGGTCCAACTCTTGCTAACATTTTTATGTGTCATTTTGAAAGCATTTGGCTTAATAATTGCCCTGAAAGTTTTAAACCTTGCCACTATTTCAGATATGTTGATGACACGTTATTGCTTTTCAAATCCAGAGACAGTATCAATAAGTTCCTTGACTACGTGAATGCTAAACACCCTGATATATAATTCACACATGATGTTGAGGTAAATGGGAGTCTCCCTTTTCTAGATGTTGAATTTTCTCGTGAAAATAACTTTACTTCGTCAAAATACAGAAAACCAACTTATATTGGATTAACTACTAAATTTGATTCTTACATACCTTTGAAATATAAGAGTAACCTTATCTGTATTTTAGTATATAGAGCAATCAAGATTTCAAAGAATTTTTTCATTTCCCATAATGAAATTACTCATTTTAGATATACTTGGAAAAATGGCTTCCCTTTTAATTTAATACATAGCTTGGTAAAAAGAACTTTAAATAAGTTAATGATACCCATAACCACTCCTCTTACTTTACCCAAAGATGTTCTATATATCAAACTTCTATATCTTGGTTCATTTAGTCACAGTTTAGAAAGAAAATTAACAAAGATTGTCCATAAAAGTTACTCAACTGTTAGATTAAAGGGTTATATAAACATCTTGCTTAACCATTGGCAGTTTATTCAAATTCAAGGACAAAATTCCTAAATCTTTACGTTCTTCTGTCGTCTATAACTTCACCTGTAGTAGCTGTAACACTACTTTATGTAGGAAAAACTTCTCGCAATTTGTTTATGCGTATTGAAGAACATAAAGGTTTTTCTTTTAGGAACAACAACTTAAGATTAACTAACCCAACAAAATCCTCAATAAGAAGCCATTCTTCAACAAACAATCATCCATTTGACTATGACTCCTTTGAAATTCTAGACTCAGCACATACAGATTATGATTTGAATATAGTGGAAAGCCTTTGGATTTGGAAATTAAAGCAGAATCTCAATGAATATTCATCTTCTACTGATATCGAAATTTTCAAATAGTATTCCATTACCCATTTTCTCTTTTTCGCATTCCGATAGGATTTTGTTTGTCTCTCGGAACGCCCAGACGCTCCACTACCTCGTTGAAGCCTAGACATGGACGTTAAGCTCCTGTATTGTTCAGTGTTCTGCTTTGTCATCTTGGTTAGTATTATTCCAATCTGCTTAAATTGTCTCATGGATTATCTTTGACCTTTATACATAACATTTGATGGTTTTAGGATGAAATATTCATGTTATAATAGACTTTTTGTCCAACCGGCTTTTGTCACTCGGACGCTTGGGCCCTAGTCACATGTTCACTCATTAGTTTTTATCAGTTTCTCTGTCATATTACTTAGTACATTTATAATAGAATCATATGATTTCTTTACAGTGTTGTGAATGATCTTATAACATTTAGCTGTAATTCAATCTTGTAAACTATATAATTTGTTGTTTCATGGCTAGTGTGTATCTACTAGTTTTACTGTTACTGAAATTATTTAATTGAAATTTGAATGTACTCCTTGTATGATAATCGTTTTCTGTAATATTCCCTTTTTGGTAATATAATAATAGTTTACCTTGTAATTCATCTGGTTCCTATGGTAATTACCACTATTAACATGTAATTATATGTTATATTATTGTATAAATCATTGAAGGATAATTTTAAATCTTTTCTTTACAGTAAATACCACTGAAGATCAGTGTTTAAACACTCGAACCGTTTGGTTACCAAGTTTAAATATAGAAGTTTTTGAAGAAAGATTTGTCTGTTGTCTCAAAGCTGAAAAAAAGATGTTTCTTCTGGCAACATTGATCCTAAGATTCATTATCAGCCTCCGCTTCCCAGCTGGAAGTTACACAGCTAATATCATCAGAAAATGGTATGGTGATCAAGTGTTAAAAGTATATAGTAGCTATCAAAATTTTCATTTAAAGCGAAAAAAGTACAATATGACATAATATTTTTGAAAGAATGTTTAAAGAATAGGCTTATCCTTATATTTTTTAGATTAAAATTTTGGAAATATAACAATAGTAATAACAGGGCGTGTAAAACTTTTCAGAACAAACTCTTGAAGATTGAAATCAAATTTAAATCCAAAGAATTAAATAAACATAAAAGTAAAGTTTCGGATCCTGAAGCCGAATTAAGACGATCTATTTCTTTTTTGGATTTCAATCATCTAAGATTTACGGGAAGTTGCAATTTAGTTGCTTTGAGAAATGTACAGAAAACTTATGAAAATAAATGGTTTTACTTAGGCTCAAGCAAACCTCATCAGTCTCTTGACCCCAATAAGGTTGTTTTAATCATTCATATGTTAATTTATCACAAAATTTGGAATGTTTACTAGGCAAAGGTTGGAAATTTGGTATGCCTCCTTCGAAACTAAAGTTCTCTCATTTCTTTTTATCATTTGAAAAATTACTTCGATCTTTAAATCATCATAAGCCTTCCAATATCTTTCCCGAAACTGGAAATCATGTTAAATGTCATAAAAAACTGGCCTTTTCTATATACTACTATGCCAGTGAGTCTTCTTTGTCTGTGTAAACATGTGTCAACAGTATAACATGATGCAAGAGTCGGGGCGAGAGGTGCTGAGGAACAAAGTCAGGACAGACGCAGTTTGGTGCTCCTGCTGTGAAGACCTCGCATGTGCTCCTTGTGACCTGAGATACCTTGTGTTGCACTCTTATAAGCCTATATTGTGTAGTGTGATGTGCTGGTTCCCCCCTGTATTGTGGGTATTATTGGATAAGAACGCAACCACACGTAACAAAAAAACAAACCTTTCGGCATGACGTAGCTTTAATTATGACGTAACACCTTAAAACCCAGGGTATATTTTTTTGAAAACAATTAAAAAACGAGTAACGGGAGAGATAATTCCACTGCCTTATCAAACATCTGACTGAAAAATATCGGCTCTGCGCATGTATTTCCACCTATGGAAATACAAAAAAGTATCGATAGAAGGCAATACTGTCACGTGATAATAATAGCACCAATAGGGAAACAATAGGTCTAACCGACAAAATGATTGACCAATCACAGAGAATTGAACATAGAGTCTGGGTCCTTGCTTGAATTTCAAAATCAGTTTCGAGATGGCTACATTGTGTGCAAGATGTAGGTACACTCCGTGGGAATTCATAAAGTTTTTTTTTATAAAGATAAAGCTGCATCACTGAAGTTATGACGCAACCACAGTACTCTGCCAATGGAAGTGCAGTGCAAAAACTGTAAATTACCTTGTACCTTCCGTTCAGAGAAGGCAAGGTAGTATTGTGGCCGTTGGAGCAAAATGCCTAAAACAAAGAAAAGAAAGCAGTGTGACTTCACCGTCAGTAATTACAAGGGCACCTTCCTCCAAGGAGTTCACCTGCAACCGTGGGAGGTAGTTTGCTTTATCAATCACTGGCTATAGAAGCACTGGGACCACCACGGGATTTTTGAAAATCTTGGCTGGGCCCAGAAGACAAGTGTTGATTGGCAAAGCTTCTGATCAGAAGTTACAGAAAATTGGTTAGCAATCCAGGAGCCAAACGGTGGGGAAGGTGTCGTCGTGAAAATTGACGAATCTTGCTTTGGAAAAAGCAAGGATGGAAGAGGACGTCAACTCTGTAACATCTGGGTGTTTGGGGGTATAGAGAGGGAGGAAAAGAAGATCTTCCTCATACCCCTCATTCCTCCTCTCACTCCGAACAGGAACAAGGAGACGTTGGTTCCCCTTGTTAAAAAGTACATTCTTCCGGTCTCCATCATCCGCAGTGACGGTTGGGGAGTGTACCTTTGCCTGGGTGAGGAGTGGTACACCCATCGGGTGATCAACCACTCTGTGGAGTTTGTAGATCCCGGGGATCGGGATATCCACACCCAGAATATTGAAAGATTCTGGCGTGACGTCAAGGAGTGGACGAAGTGACCTGGCAATCGGCCCGAATATTACACGCAGTATTTGTCCAAGTACATCTTCGTCAAGAATAATTACTTTTATCAGCATCACGCTTTCCTGGAAGAAGTTGCTCGGTTATACCCTCTGCAATCCGAGCGAGTGGATGTCGCTCGTGTGCCGCCATCCGACTCCAACGAGCCACAACCCGGCCCCTCACACGCCTCCAATTAAGGTAAGAAGTGGTAACACGCAGTGGCCTTAAAAGTGGGGGGGTTCAGTGGGGCAAAGCCCCCCCCTTGGCTAGGACAAACCTAAAAACTAGGTTAGGATAATTTAGGTTTATGGGTTGGGTTTTGATTACGAAAAAGTTAAATTTCCCGCCAGAAATCGTTTAGTTCCGTATTGATGGTGGCGCGCGCGTGGGGAGGGAAGGGGAGTGTAACTCAGCAACGAAAGGTTTCCGATGGGAATGAGTAGCGAAACTGTGAAACAGAACGAAAACTACCAGAAAAATATTGTGTCGAGCCTAGAGGATTGGTTGCGTCTTTATCCAAATTTACTGCATTGTGCCCATAGATTAGTGTACTTGGAAAGAACTAGTTTTAATAAAGGATAGACGTGTTATTGCGTGTTTACTTCATGCCCTGCCTCGCCTCGTGTTGTTTTCCCCTCGAGGGGTCCGGGGCGCTATGGAGCTGTTCTGTGTTTACGTCCCTGTGGTTAGCACGCCGTCTGCCTAGCCTTCCTGGTGTTGGTGGTTGAGAGGTGGGGCAATTAGCATAACAGCGGTGTCAGGAGTGGGATTTGTGATATTTGAACAGTGAGACGCGCCAATTTATCATGTCCAAAGATGGCAGCCATGAGGGAGAAGAGTATATGTATGAGGCAGGCACGAGTGAGGTGAAGCCGAGCCAGATGGACCTGATCACTGCCATGCTGGCCGGTATGAGGGAGGAAATGGCACAGAGGGCAAATGAGCAGGCGCAGTATCTAGTCGAGATGCAGGCAAGGAAGGCAGAGGTACAGTTCTGCCATCTTGTTGAGGTGTTACAGAGCAATCTCGCATCTGTGAAGATGGAAACTCAGCAGTACATCGATAAAGCCTGCGACAGCGTGAAGAGTGTGCTGCTAGAGGAGGTGCTGACTCTGAAAGGTGAGGTTCAGGACCTGAGGGAGGAGGTGAAGGCAGAAAGGTGGCGTCACGAGGTAGCAACGTCGCACGCGGAGAAGGCGGATGAGGTTCTGGCAGCCGATGCCAGAGTGGCGGATTTACTAGGGTCTGCCTGTATGGCAGGAAGCCCCCGGGCCTCGCAGCGTCATGTCGGAGCCAGTGGCCGCTGCAGGAGAACACTACCTTTTTATTTCACAAATCCATAATCACTACTATCAGTGGCAGGGCCATCTCAACTGATACCAGGGTCATCAAGTATGCTCCTGCCACAGTTTTCTATGACAATGATAATAGAGGATTACCATATAGACAATGATTATTATATGCGAATAGATGATTCTACAGAAATTACACACAGACCGATCTTTGGGGAAGAACTATCTCAGGATTTAGAAGATCCAGAAGTTTCTCTTACATGAACTGGTAAGAAATCTATTGCAGATGGGTAGCCTCAAATCCCCAGAAAGAGGAGAGTGGGCAGGAAAACCCCAGTGGATGAAGAAAAAAATTGTACCTGAAGTGATTAAGATACAAACTGTTATAAGAGATAGCTTAAAAGATCTTGTTCTGATTACTGAGAGTGGAGCAGCTGTTTTTGAAATTATTACCAATGTGCTGGAAAAAAAATCCAATTTGAATGACATACAGTATTATAGTAAAGTTTGTGGTACTGAAAGTTTCTTTAGCCAAAGTGAAATTATTATTTTTTGTTTAATTTCGTTTTATATTGGATGTAAATAACTTCATTTTTTGTTTAGTAAGCTCATTAATTTTATACAAGTTTTACATATTCCATTCTAGTCTGCTTTATTACTGATATTTATGATATTCTTTATTTAGCAACAGATATGTTGTGCATGTGTTCCTTTTATTCAGGGTCTTGTGTCTCTGTTGCCATTTTTCTTTATTTTGTATATATATATATTTTTTTTTTCTATTTTCTAGTCAGTGAATTAATTGTATCAAAACTAAGATCTTTATATATCAAGCTTTTTTTTGTGCACACGCCCCCCCCCCCCACACACACACATACACAGGGTGAGTGAGTGAGTGCATGTGTGCTTGAGTGAGATTAGCTCTCTTTCTTTAGAAACTGTTTTTTCTTTCAGGCCAATTAATAAAATGTAGTTGTAATTATTATGTGATATCAAAGGTGCAACTTTAGGTGAATTTTGTAAAATGTACTGGAGTTACATATTTATCCTACAGACTAGCTTAGTTAATATTTTCATATGGAGTATAATAAATACTATATTTTCAATTTAGTAATAAAATAAAAAATATGTGTATTTTCTTTAGCCTTTAGTATGCAGAGTACATAAAAACAAGTAAAAATCATTTATATACATATCAAAACTATGCAACCACAATAATAACCTACTGGGAAATAAACCAAGAAATTCACTTAAATAATTAAACTGAAATACAAATAATTTCATTATATATCATATTCCTGGATTGCATAATTGTGCTTTAACTATGACGAAGAGCTTAACTGAAGTCTGCTAATACTATTGAATTGAAAAACCTTATCGCTTAATACAAACGTTGAAATATCTACAATTAACTAAATCATATGTAGATAAGTTCATTTCTAATGCAATGGCCTGTAGCTTGCCCTGCTGTTCTTTGTTCTACTTGTATCTCCATGTCACCATCATTTCCTGCAGTTTCATAGTATTCTTATCTTCACACAGTAATTGTGCAAGAGGAGACATTCACTGATCATTTTGAAACATTTAGCAGGACTGTATTGCAGTGTGCCACTAGAATGGTGTAAGCACCTAAATATTGATTTCAGGATGCCAAAAGTTTGTTCAATAATAACACGAGTCCTTGTGCGGGTCCTGTTATATCTTCCTTCAGCTGGTATATATGGCAAAAGAATCTATGGAAGATTTATTATTCATACTTATACACGCTTTATATATTAATAAATCATACTTATATTTTATAAACTATATATGTTTTAGTTTCACATAGATGAGTGAACGAATATTATGATGTATTACAATCAGTAAATATTGTGAAAAATGCCTCATCAATATTTTAAAATTCAAAATCTGCATAATGTATAAATTGTACTCTGGTGATAATTAAGGTCTTAAAGCAAACTTTAAATAAATGAAAGCTTATAATTTATATGGTTACAAGTCTAAAATACAATTTTATGAGCTAAAAATTTTACTACATGCTGACACAGGATTCAGTATTATCATTATCCTTTAAAAAAATGGAAAGACACTTACCTCATAAAATATAATCACCAAATGCTCCTGTTTNTGTGTGTGTGTGTGTGTGTGTGTGTGTGTGTGTGTGTGTGTGTGTGTGTGTACTGCCAGAGAGAGAGACAGAGACAGGCGGACGGATAGAAAGATAGTAGGCAGACAGATATGTAGGCAGACATAGATAGATAGAGAGAGAGACATAGAAACAGACAGAGACAAAGAAGGGAGGAGTACCAGAGAGAAAGAAAGAAAGAGATGCAGAAAAAAGTCAGTTATGAAAAAAGCAATACAATTGTGATCAATGGCGGGAAAATGCCTAGTAACAAGCGTAGGCGAGAAGTGAAGATGAAAACAAACAAATGAAGATGGAAATTGCCAAATAATAACAGAAAAACGGAAATGAAAATAAGAGAAAGCAATAGGAATAAGTATTCACACATGAAAATTACAAGAGCAAATAGAGAAAGAAATGACACAAAAATGAGGCAGTAGATTCAACAAACAAAAGCAAACAAACAAGCAAAGTGTAACCTTTTCGAGACATGTGAAAAAAGCCTGAACAAAAATAATAATTGATTCTCGAGCTTCAACTCTCTCTCTCTCTCTCTCTCTCTCTCTCTCTCTCTCTCTCTCTCTCTCTCTCTCTCTCTCTCTCTCTCTCTCTCTCTCTCTCTCTCTCTTACTGAAAGGTCAAAGGTCGAAGAGGTTTCCAGTACCTAAGGTTATTCCACGTTCTTTGTTTGTTTGTTTTTTTGTTTTGTTTCATACATATATCATGTAGATGTCATGGAAAGGAATGGGAATTTTAAAGATAGGTGACAGCTTGGACCATGCGCTGTAAAGTCATATATAAAAGTTAGTTTAGAAAGTTAATGGATTATCTAACCTAATTTCTGATAAAAAAAATAAAAAAATATTATTCCTTTGGTACACGATGGTTCACAATTTCAAGTTTACATTTCCTTGGGATGTTTCGGTTGAATGTGTTTACGGCATAATAATAAAAGTTGAGAGAAGAAAAAATAGTAATAATGACAAATATAACTTACATATCATCACTCCTGCAAAACCTGGAAAATTATAAAGCAATATATACATATATATTTTTTTTCTCGTTCATGATGCAGTCCAGTAGTAATCCTTTCCCGGAATCATAACATGTGACACTCGTTAATTCATTAAAAATGAAATGATTAATTATGCAACATTACTTCACTTGTTTACATACGCGACGTAATTAAACCAATCGAAAAAAATGAAAAAAAAAAATATTTACGTTGGAATCCTAACCAGGAATTTTTTGTCGAGATGCGAGAGATCAAGCTGGAATGAACTACCTTCCCAGATTGTTTTGAATGTATGTATATGTATCTATAAACATATAGATATATAAACAGATAGATTGGTAGACAGATAGAGAGACAGATAGATGGGTATAGATATTGATAGATAAATAGATAGGTCTATAAATACGGATACAGAGATATGCGTGTGCGTGTGTGTGTGTGTTGCTGCACGTAAGTGAATATATGTATACGTATGTTTGTTTGTATGTGAGTGTATGTGTCTGTGTGTGTTTACGTGTATGTATGTCTCTTTGCGTGTATATGTGTCTGTTTATGTGTGTGTGTGTGTGTGTGTGATGTATGTACAATATATTGCTGCACATATGTGACTATATGTATACATGTGTATGTTTGTATGTGTGTGTGTGTGTGGTTACATGTATTTATATCTCTTTACGTGTATATGTGTCTGTTTATGTGTGTATGTGTTTATCTATACATGTCTGCCTTTGCGTATATGTGTGAAAAGAAAGAAAGAGAACGAGCGAAAACGAAACCAAGAGCCAGAGAGAACAGAAACCACCCGTACTGCAATGGGGAAAGCCCAGGTAGTAGAGATTCGGAGACCGGTGTTCAGTCGCCGAAAACACAGGTGAATCCTGGAGCGCCGAAACAGACTGGTATTGGGCGCGGCTCCCCAGGGACATCCGGAAATGGCTTCCACACACACTTAGGACCGTACCGTGAAGAGTAATCCTTGAAAACACCTTGGCTGTAGTCTAGCCAGCTGAAGCAGATTTTTTTCTTCTTTTTTTAAAGGGGGAGGGGGGAGAGATAAAATGGAATGAAAGGTGAAATGAGTAGGAACCAATATACGAGGAAAAGAAAGGAAATGTGCAGAAGATAAGCGAAATAAAAAGAAACCTATATGTAAAGAGATTTCAGAAGAGAAGAGTTTCCAGAGTTGAAATAAAGGAGACAAATATGATGAAATTATATAAGACTTCAAATGACGATGACACAATAGTATACTAAGGATAAGAAAAGGAGAACGATCATAATTTGATATGATTGAATGATAAAAAATGAATCAGGTTTTTAATAAAATATAACTATTATAAAGATAGCAAGCAACACAGAATAAATATTAGATAAAGTAAATGTAATGAAACTCAGGGCATTTCCTTGCTGCTGAATCTAAAATGTCAAAAGGCACTAGGAAAGATAAGTTTAAAACATTATAAATGTTATGAGAAATCAATTATAAACCTTGTGAATGACTAATAAGAATAAGAAAAAAAAATCCGGGAAAATGCCTTGAACGAATGTTATCTTTCAGATTTTTTGTTTTTATCTATTAAAGATTCAGCCAAGAAAGTTCAGGGACATTCAGATGCAATGCAAGATGTTATGTTCTTTCATTGTGCA
>BOPN01000993.1:137500-142500 GCA_017312705.2 Penaeus japonicus
TTTTCTTATCGGGAATGTAATGTTCTTCACACTCTTATCGGTGTGAAAACGCGTTATCAAAAGCCTTATCATATAGACTTTAGGTGCAGGGTGCGTCTCGAGTTATAAAAATAGAAGCTGTTGTAAACTCTGGATCTCGCATAACAGGTTAGGGTCACCCTTTGAGACCGATAGTTGTAGACTGTCACTGTTTCTCTCTCTCTCTCTCTCTCTCTCTCTCTCTCTCTCTCTCTCTCTCTCTCTCTCTCTCTCTCTCTCTCTCTCTCTCTCTCTCTCTCTCTCTCTCTCTCTCTCTCTCTCTCTCTCTCTCTCTCTCTCTCTCATAACAGGTTAGGGTCACCCTTTGAGACCGATAGTTGTAGACTGTCACTGTTTCTCTCGCCCTCTCTCTCTCTCTCTCTCTCTCTCTCTCTCTCTCTCTCTCTCTCTCTCTCTCTCTCTCTCTCTCTCTCTCTCTCTCTCTCTCTCTCTCTCTCTCTCCTCCCTCTCCCTCTCTCTCTCTCTCTCTCTCTCTCTCTCTCTCTCTCTCTCTCTCTCTCTCTCTCTCTCATAACAGGTTAGGGTCACCCTTTGAGACCGATAGTTGTCTCTCTCTCTCTCTCTCTCTCTCTCTCTCTCCCTCCCTCCCTCCCTCCCTCCCTCCCTCCCTCTCTCTCTCTCTCTCACTCATAACAGGTTAGGGTCACCCTTTGAGACCGATAGTTGTAGACTGTCACTGTTTCTCTCTCTCTCTCCCCCTTTCTCTCTCTCTCTCTCCCTCCCTCTCTCTCTCTCTCTCTCTCCCTCCCTCCCTCCCTCCCTCTCTCTCTCTCTCTCTCTCTCATAACAGGTTAGGTCACCCTTGAGACCGATAGTTGTAGACTGTCACTGTTTCTCTCGCCCCCCCCCCCTTTCTCTCTCTCTCTCTCTCTCTCTCTCTCTCTCTCTCTCTCTCTCTCTCTCTCTCTCTCTCTCTCTCTCCCTCATCTCATTTTCTCTGAATTTATCTATAGATATACAGACAGACAAAATGCAAACAGACAAGCGGACACGCAACACATATGGCTAGGCAACAGACAAGCAAACACAGACAAAAGACAGCAGACAGACAAACAAGCAGAGAGGCAGACAAACAGGCAGACTGTCTCTCTACAGGCAGACAGAGACTGAGACTGAGCTTAAAGGTTTAAGAGTCAAGCCTGCCTTTCAAATCGGCTTCGGTACAAAAATATTTAGGAGTGCACATAAATTATTCACGAGTTGGTATTTATGTATCGGAAAGGTTTCTTCAGTTGTTTTTTTTTCTTCTTTTTTTATGTTTACTGTGTTTGGTTTCGATTCTTAACTTCCCAGACTTTCTCTCTCTCCTGTCGCTCTCTTTCTCTTTTTCTTCTCTCTCTTTCTCTCTCTCCCCCTCACCCTATCCCTCTCTCCATTTATATTTCTTTCTCTCTCTCTCTCTCTCTCTCCCTCACCCTATCCGTCTCTCCATTTATATTTCTTTTCCTCCTCCCATGCAGCTTTTCCTTCTTTCCCTCACTTCCTCCTTACTTCTTTCCTTTTCAATTTTTATTTTTTTCCTTCCTCCTTCATTACTTCCATTCATCATCTATCTCTCTTCCTTCTATCCCACCCATCCTACTTTTCTACCCTCCTTCCTTCCATTCTTTCGTATAAGGGTTAAAAAATAAAACAATAAAAGAAAAGAAAAAGGAACGCGAATCGGACGATAAAAAAAAAAAAAATGGAACAGAAACAAAATTGATAAAACTGGAGATGGAGGAAACTGATGACAACGGAAGATCAGATGAAAGTTTCTTGATGACTTTTTATTGGTTTATCATCATCTATTACTCTTATTATTTCCCCGTAGAAAAAGAGAAAGCGTGTGATTAGCGTGTTATGATGAATGAAGTCAAGGTTTTAATAAAATTGGGAAAAGCAAGAATGGAGGAGAAAAGGCTATTGGAGGAGAAGGAAGAGAAATGGAGGAAGATAAGAAAATTGACAATAATAAAGAATTGGAGAGCAAGGAAAAGAAAACGATGGAGGAAGAGACGGATTGATGACTGCAAGGAATAGCAGGAAAACAAACATACAAAAAAAAAAAAACAAAAAAAAAAACGAGAGGATAATAATAGTGATAATAGCAACAAACGATGATTATAATAACCACAATGATAATCAGACGTAATTAAAATAAAACGGAAGAAGAACACACTTTAAAGAAAGACAGAGATAGAAGAAGAGGAAGGGGAAGCACGAAAGAGAGAAAGCAAGAAAACGCCTAGAAAAGTGTTGAAAGAGAGAGGAAGAGGAAGCACGAAAGAGAGAAAGCAAGAAAACGCCTAGAAAAGTGTAGAAAGAGAGAGGAAGAGGAAGCACGAAAGAGAGAAAGCAAGAAAACGCCTAGAAAAGTGTCGAAAGAGAGAGATAAAAGAAGAGGAAGAGGAAACACAAAAGAGAGAAAGCAAGAATACGCCTAGAAAAGTGTCGAAAGAGAGAGATAGAGGAAGAGGAAACACGAAAGAGAGAAAGCAAGAAAACGCCTAGAAAAGTGTCGAAAGAGGAACGGTGTTCCATGGCCCTAGAGGGAGTCGCCTTCTGCTTGCTTGAGAGCGCCCGGGTTATCCGTGCTTCTTTAAACTCAACCACAGTAACTTCGAAGAGGAGTTGGGGGGCGCGGGGAGGAGAGGGGGATGTTCCTGGTTTCTAGACCCTCCCCCCCTCCGTCTCCTTCCTTGTTCCGTCTCTGTCATTTCTTTCCCTTTTTTTTTGTCCCGTCTTCGTCTTCCTTCTTTTTTTTTCTTGTTCTCTTGTTTCGTCTCTTTGTCTTCCTATTTCATTTTCGTCTCCGTCTCTCCCTTTTCTCCTCTTTCGTCTCCTTTTCTTCTTGTTTTGTCTTTACCTATTCCTCCTCCTCATTATCTTTTGTCTCCTTCTCCTCCTTCCACTTTTGGACGTCATCTCCTTGTGAGATGTAGGTGATTATTCCTTTTTTTTTCTTCTTTATTCCTCGCCATCTCTACCTCTTCCTTCTCCTCTTTCGCAAAATGCACCCCACGGTTTCTTTCTTTTTTCTTTCTACTGGTCCTTTCTCTTCCTCCACTTCCGTCTTTTCATTTAAGAAGTCGGTGATCTTATCCCCCCCATATGATTATGATTTGTTTATTTATTAATTGCAATATTAGAAGCTGATTCTGGGTACGAAGAGACTACTGTCAGACCTTGTTATTAATTCCAGCTCTTGGAAGACTTTTGTATATGATTATGTGTGCGCGTGCATATTTATGCGTGTACTATTTTTTTTCCTTTTTTTTTCTTTCTTTTTTTTGCATACATTTAAATTCACTTCTTGCAGTTTTCTGCACTACTGTCATTTGTTTTCTTTGACACTGCTCTTATTCTTAGCCGAACTTTAAAGGGTATTCCCGGAATAATCTCTCTCTCTCTCTACACACACACACACACACACACACATATATATATATATATATATATATATTTATATATATATATATTTATATATATATATATTTATATATATATATATATTTATGTATATATATCTTGTTATTCATATATATGTATATTCATTTATTTATTTATATTCTGTATATGTGTATACTTTATATATATATATATATATATATATATATATATATATATATATATATATATACGCATGTGAATGTGTGCGTGCACGAGTTTGTGTGTTCATGTGTGTGTGCATGTGTTTTATATGCAGAACCGCAGGGGAATGGGACTTTTTAGCCTAATAAACAGAGATTCTTATTTAGTTTACAACAGTTGCAACATGCCATTTTTTTACCAGATATATAAAGAGATTCAGTATATACCTTACCACAATTGCAACAGGAAATGTGAAGGGAAATTACATGTTTTGTACTAAATGTTGTGGATCAACATTCCATCTTGGAATTTGATTTGTATTTGAATTTGGAAAGGGATTTGTTTTCGTTGTTATTAATGTTTTTCTTTTTTTTTGTAGATTTTTAAAAAGTGATACTTTATTTTAGGGGTGGGGGGGATACGGATGAAGTATTCTTCAGATAAGATAGTGATTTTGATAAGTTAATACAGATATTTAGGTTATATATGCTTTAGCATTTTTTTTCCCTTGCAATATGGCAATATTTTTGGATTAGCGAGTAAATTTCTTACGAAAATTGAATATCTTCCATACGTCGTGAACGAATGTAGGATGAAAAAAAAATTATATATATATATATATATATATATTAGTTTAAAAAGAACCCGAAGCTATTGTATCATTGTTACTTGTTGCTAATTTGATCAATGTTGCAAGAAGCAATAAGATTATCACAAGCTGGGGGAGGGGATGTAATTGAATCTTTTTATCTAAATTCAAGTGGCCTCTCACCTGTGGAGGAGATAGTTTTTACAAGACCGTGGTCAATTTCGAAAGATTGGAAGAAAGAGAAAGAGAAAGAAAAAAACAAAAACAAAGGAGAATATAAGAAAGAAGGAAATATTTATAGAGAAAAAGTCCCCCCCCCCCCCTTCTTCCTTCACAAGAAAATGGTTGTGGAAAGTTGGTTTGTAAACTTTTGTTTGCAAGGGTGCCTTAGTTGTAATATTGTGATTATTTTTTATTTATTATTTTTTGTTTTGTTTTGTTTTAGACTAGAAATTTTGTACATAAACTACCGTAAGTGTAAGAGTGATCAGGAGTGAAATTGTGCGAAGGAAAAAGAGAGCAGTCGAATGATGAAAGTGAGAAGAGTCGAAAGGAGGAAAAGGTGTGAAAGAGAGAAATTGTGTAATTTGTATGTGTATGTGATAGAAAGAGGAAGGCAGTGCAAAATAAGAATGAAGGAAAGGAGTGAAAGCAAGAGCAGGAAGAGAAAAGTGTGAGTGTGAATAGCGGAGAGAGAGGTGAAGGGTGAAGGAGAGAGACATCGAACAGAGACAAAGTGAAAGTGACAATGAAATAGTGAGAGTGAAAGTGTACACACGTGCTATACTCTCCCTCTCTC
>BOPN01000993.1:155000-157500 GCA_017312705.2 Penaeus japonicus
TATATATATATATATATATATATATATATAGGGAGAGAGAGAGAGAGAGAGAGAGAGAGAGAGAGAAGAGAGAGAGAGTGAGGTGGGTGGAGGTAGCAAGAGAAACTGAAAGAGGGAGAGAGAAAGAGAGATAAAGCAAGAGATACTGAAAGATAGATAGGGAGAGAGAAAAGCCAAGAATGGGAAGAATATAAATCAAGTTCCTATCAAATCCTTCCCACTTCTCTTTCCCCTCGTTTATTCCCCTCTCTGTTCCGTCCATCTTTTCCAGCCGCTATATCTTTTCTGTTCTTTCATCTGTCTCTTCGTTATTCTTTTGATTTAGTCTCTGTCTCTTCTCTATCCTCATTTCTTTTCTTTATCTCTTCTTTTCCTTATCCCTCAATCTTGCATCTCTATCTTTCCATCATCCCCAGTCGTTCCCTTTCTATCCTCCAATCACCTCCAATCTCTCCCTCCCTACCCGTCGAATCCCCCCCAATCTCTCCCTCCCTACCCGTCGAATCACCCCCAATCTCTCCCTCCCTACCCGTCGAATCACCCCCAATCTCTCCCTCCCTACCCGTCGAATCACCCCCAATCTCTCCCTCCCTACCCGTCGAATCACCCCCAATCTCTCCCTCCCTACCCAAGTCAGAACTACCTCCCCAATCTCTCCCCTCCCCCACTCCTGTCGAATCACCCCTGACTCTTCCCTCCTACCCGGGTCGAATCACCCTCAGTCTCCCTCCCTACCCGTCGAATCACCCCCAATCTCTCCCTCCCTACCTGTCGAATCACCCTAATCTTCCTCCCTACCTGTCGAATCACCCCCACCCTCCCTCCCTACCTGTCGAATCACCCCCAATCTCTCCCTCCCTACCCGTCGAATCACCCCCAATCTTCCATCTCTATCCCTCTAATCAACCCTAATCTTTCCCTCTCTACCCGTCCAGTTAATCACAACCTTACCTCTCTACCTCCAATCAACCCCAATCTTTCCATCTCTATCCCTTATCTTCTTAATCTTTCATCTCTACCCCACCAGTCACCCCAATCCTTCTCCTCTCTCCTTCCAATCACTCCTAATCTTTCCCTCCCTGACCCTCCAATCACCCATAAATCCTTCCCTCCAATCTCCCCCCAACCTTTCCTCCTTACCCCTTCGACCCCCCCCCCTAATCTTTCCCTCCAATCCCCCGGTAATCTTTCCCTCTCCATCCCTAATCTTCCTAATCGCCTGTCCTTCATCGCCGGATCATTCCCGGCGCGTTCCCACATGCGTTCCCACATGCGTTCCCACATGCGTTCCCTTGCATCGCCTTCCCACGAGGGTAACAAGCTTCATCAACGTCTCCTTCGCCATTAGACTCACTCAAACACCATCATTCCTTCGCTTGCCTTCCATCCATCTGCCTTGCTCCATCCCTAGACCATTATCCAGCCGTAACTCTTTCTTGCTGCGTTTATCACTTCTCTCTCTCCCTCTCTCTTCTTGATTGATTTTTTTTTTTTTTTGGGGGGGAGTTTCCTATTCCTGTGTTTTATTTTTTATCTATTTATTTATTTTTGTCTTGTTTTTTTTATGTGTGTCTCGTTTTCTCTTTTTTGTTTTGTCTTTCGTTTTGTCATTCCGTCAGGAGAAATGTTATGCTTGTCTCGTCTCGCTTTATCTTTCTCTCTCTCTCTCTCTCTCTCTCTCTCTCTCTCTCTCTCTCTCTCTCTCTCTCTCGCTTTCTCTTTCTCTTTCTCTCCACTAGAGGCCGCATATTGTTGTCGACAAGCTAATCACAGCCATATTCATTCATGCGTTAGAGTCGTTTTAAGAAATGTTGAGAAACGATATGTGCTTATGTATATGTTTTATCATTAGCATCATTATTGCCGATATTGTTATGATCGTTATCATTATTTTCATCATCATTATCATGATTTTGTTATCATTATGATTTTGATTATTATAACTATTATCATTCTTGTTGTTGTTACCATTATTATTTTTATTATCATTATATTATTGTTATCTTTATTATCTATTTCATTATTATTATTATCATTACTATCATTATTATTATCATTACCATTATTATGTATGTTATTATTATTATTATTATTATTATTATTATTATTATTATTATTATTATTATTATTATCATTATTATTATCATTGTTACTAATATTATCATCATTATCATTATCATTATTATCATAATAATTACCCATTTTCTCTCTCCTTTTCTTTCTAGATTGATTTTTTTATCTTGTTTTTTTCTGTCTGTTTCGCTTTCTTTTTTTTTTATCTTTTTTTTTATCTTTCACTTTGTCATTCAGTCAGAAGAAATATTATGCTTGTCTCGTATCGCTTTCTCTCTCTCTCTCTCTCTCTCTCTCTCTCTCTCTCTCTCTCTCTCTCTCTCTCTCTCTCTCTCTCTCTCTCTCTCTCTCTCTCTCTCTCTCTCTCTCTCTCTCTCTCTCTCTCTCTCTCTCTCTCTCTCTCTCTCTCTCCATCTATTCTATTTCC
>BOPN01000993.1:200000-202500 GCA_017312705.2 Penaeus japonicus
TTTTAAACGGATTTATATTTTTGTAGTGATGGCTGCTTTATTCAAATAACTGATATTACTCCTAGACATAAGCGAATGATAACAATGATAACGGTAATAATTATGATGTGAACAACAGTAATCAACACCTACATTATTTCTGTTATTACTAATATTACGATCAGTATCATTTTAATTATTATCACCATATAATCATCATGATACAAATTACAATAGGAGATAATGATAATACTAAAACAACACACCACACCAACAGCAATAATAATAATAACAGTAATAATAATAATAATGATATTGTTTATTATCCTTGTTATCATTATCATCTTTACTTATTATACTAATAATCAGAGCATCATAACTTCTGTTGTTAATATTGTAATCATTACCATTATTATCACCATCATCATTGTCATGATTATATATGAACATGATTACCATCATTATAATCAGTTTATTATCATTATTACTATTATCATTATTATTGTCATTATTAATATTATTATTATTGTCATTATTATTATCATTATTATAATTATTTTTTTTATTATTATCATCATTATTATTATCATTATTATCATTATCATTATTATCATTTTATCATTATCGTTGTCATTATCATTATTCTAATTATAACCATTGTCATAATCATTTTCAATATCATTATTGTTTTTATTTTTATCATAATCATCATCATTATCATTATTATCATTATCCTCATCATTATCATTATCAAATATCATTATCATTATAATTTTTTTCCGTGTTGTTATTATCACTATCGTTATCACTATCATAGTTATTATCATTATCATCATTATCGTCATTATCATCGACCATATCATTATCATCATTATCATCGTCCATATCATTATCTTCTTATTGTTATCATTATCATTAAAATAATGATAGCAACAACAATAACATTAATAATGACAGTAATAACAATCGTAATAATGATGAAAATGATACTAGTAATAACAAAAGTACCATGTTTTGAAAGTGACGGACCCCATGACCCCCCGACCCTATACCTTTAATGATATCAATTTCGTTGTTCCAAAGGATATGTACGTGCTGTAATCTTACATCATCCAGTGCCACAATATCTTAAATAGATCTTTCTTTTATTTTAGTTACCCATAGAATAAATGGCTTTATATAGTTTTCTTTCGTTGATATTGTCATAGAAAACGTACTAATATTTAAGGGCTAACGCTGAAATTTTAAATCGGCTAGTATAAAGTTATATTCCTCAGGCAAATATGAACTATCTTTCCTTAGAATAATCTTAATCAAATCCAAACATTCGAGCTTCATATACCCCAATAACTTATATCAAAGCGGTATATCTCGATCTAGTAGTCTCTTTGGTTTAAACCCAATAACAAAAATCCTCAAGAAGATAGTATTATTTTCATTATAAGGATTACACTGACTACCACTCTGCTGATAAGAACTAAGATAAGAACAAATACTTTCTCGTTAAAGTAAATCGACGTTAAATAATTACTTATACATGTGCTGAATGTGCACAGCGTAACACAAAACAAAAGTAACGCTACAAGCATCACGTAGGAGAACCACGGCCTAAATCTGCAAGGTGACCTGCAGCGAATCTGTCACAAGGAAAAAAAAAACTTGCCAACCACTGATCTCCACATCAGTGCCAAATCACCTTTGCCAGTTAATATCAGGCACCAGTTGGCAGTTGAGGCGGCTTAAGTTTTGTAATTGTTTTGCTGGCGAGTTATACTTCAAGCAAGGCCAAGGGGCAAAATTTACAGGCCATTATTTTTAAGTTCTTTTAGCTTCGTTCTTTATTCGTGTTTTACAGCCAAAGGGATAACTCACGTCAGTTCATAACCTGTTTCATGATTTTTCTCAAGCAAACAAAAAATAAAGAAAACTAGTGATGCAATGTTTTACTTTGGTGTCTGACCGAAGGGTTAGGACGGTCAGGTAACCCTACAAATGATATTAGAGAAATAGTGATGTTGCCGGCATTTTAGTGATGTAAGCTCGTGAAACAAACAAGTTAATTACAACGTGAGTGTGTCTCCAAGCACTCAAATTTGTGACACACGAGGAAAGCATGTCATGTGCTCGCAGGAACCAGACAGTGAAATCACGAGGGCTCAGTGAGTGTTATTGAGCAACTATTAATAGCACAATACATTAATAATGGTAATCGAACTGGAAAACGATACCAGTTAGAATGGCGAAGACCGAACGGAATTGGCAGTAAGTGGCAGACTAATGCAAGGCTTCATTATCCAGGTGAAGCCTCTTCTGCTCCACAAGGGACGTGCTGGGAAGACAAAGATCTCCAGATAACCCCAGGGCAATTAGAGACGATACCAGCCCTCAATCCTCATTCGGTCAACTGCCACTTCCTCTGCCAATATCGCCCGTTAAGTGAGCCGCCCGCGTTACGCCCACTGCCTGGGATAATGATCCTCCTATGTTTGTATGTGTAGTGTATCTTTCTCTCTCTCTCTCT
>BOPN01000993.1:247500-250000 GCA_017312705.2 Penaeus japonicus
AACACACACACACACACACACACACACACACACACACACACACGCACGCACAAACATAAACACAAACACAAACACACACACACAAACACACACACACACGCACACACACACACACACACACAAACAAACACAAACACACTCACTCACACTCACAAATACACAAACATATTCACACACACACAAACACACACATATTCACACACACAAACACAAACACACATAAACACACACAACCATATACACACACACAAATAACAATAATGATATGATAATCAGATTGATTATAATGCGGAAGAGGAGGGATATAATAATAGTTATATAGCCATTTGTATGAACGATTCCGGTCATATTGATATTTATGATAATGATAACAATAGCAAATATATCATCATTAATTTGATTATGAGAATCAGAATGAGAGCGAAAATATAAACATATAAACCAATGTATGAATATACAAATAGATAAAAAGATAAACAAAGGTGCATTACCATGTCCATAAGAACCAGATATATCTTTAGAATGAGACTAGACTTACATAGATATACATATACCAAAATATACTAAAAGCAAGAAGTTGTTATTCTAATTGGCGATCTTAATTACGAGTATCATATGTGGGCGTTTCCTGGTAACATTGCGCATGAACTTAGATCGTGTTTATGTACGAGGGAATTGTTCTTATGTTGTCAAAATTTTGTTATCTTATGTTGGTGGTTTTCTTTGGTGTATTCTAAATGAGTAAGAAAACTAGCAAACACTCAAGTCTTTCTATAATTCTACCACGAAATTTTGGAAGAAAATGAGCTTAGACCCATTTTCTATGACGAATCGCACTGGTAAAAAAAAAAAAATAACCATTACTCAATTTCCTCTTAGATCCAGACATAGATCCAGTCCACAGCCAAAATACAACCAATTGGTCTCTGGACAACCCCCCCCCCTCCTCCTCCTTCTAACCTTCCACCATAATCCATTTGTGGACTTTTTATCTAATCCATCCATTAAACCGGAAACCCAACAAATGCGCGCGAATACATAGCCTCCACCTTTGATAGAAGTTATAAGAGGCAAATATATAAGGCAAAAGTCTAGTTACGTGCAACAGGTTGTAGTTGACTGGCGTGTTGTTTGAACAGGTCGCTCGTGGAGGTCTCGCTTCCTCCTGTCTTCGCCCGACCTGAGATTTCTGGGAAGGAAATGTAGGCTCGATGTGAGTGTGTGTGTGTGTGTTTGTGTGTGTACGTGTATGCGTGCATGTGTTTCAATATCATAATATTCATATATGCAACCATATCACGTTATTTAGAACAGTAAATATGAAAAAAATTATAATGCTTGTAATTAATCTTGTTGTGATAGGTAAATAAAATAAATAAGTATAATATCAATATGAAACGAATTACTAAAGCAAGGAAGGGACATACAGAGATGGAAAAAAAACGTTAATTATAAAGTGAAATAAGGAGCGGGGAGTTCAATAGGGTGTAGAAAGGGAGGCAAGATATCTAGCGGAGACATTACTGCATGCGGTAGGGGGGAAGGGATGGAAGGGAGGGAGGGAGGGTGGAAGGGAGGAACGAAGGAAGGAAGGAAGGGAGATAGGGAAGGAGGGAGAAATATATATATATATATATATATATATATATTTATATATATATGTATATATATGTATATATATATATATATATATATATATATATATATATATATATATATATATATATATATTAGAACATTCATATCCAACTAGCATCAGCTGAAAGTCGCGATATTCCTCAAGTATTCTCACTTTTTTTGTATTTAACATTTTAAGCAGATGGCAAAGCTTAATCATTAAGCGTCATTAGTTATCATTAGTTACAAGATACTTATAAGGGAGCACGGAGAAGAATCGTGTTACAAAGCACATGCCAGATGATAATCAATGCATCCTTTCAACTTTGGCAACACGAGGATGGCCTAGTTTAAACTTGCCACAAGTCAGACAAAAATCCAGAACATGTAGCCAAGGGTGTTACGTTAAGGTTGATTGTCCATAAAGCTATCGGGTAACTGGTTTTGCAAAGGTTGCAGTCCAGCAATCGGTTCGTTTACTCGTGAAATGATGTCACTCAATCATGTATTCAAGGAATGCTGTGCTCGTTATGCAATACTCTGAAAAGGCAGTGTTGTTTGTGCAAACTAGATTGTCATTGATTTGTTCATTCATGGTTCAAGGACAGAGGTATAAAAATCATTATTCAATAATATGTTGTAGGTGAGCGGTGCGTCAACTCTATGGCGAAAGTGTGTGGGTATTTCTTGGTGTATTATTTTCTCTCTCTCTCTCTCTCTCTCTCTCTCTCTCTCTCTCTCTCTCTCTCTCTCTCTCTCTCTCTCTCTCTCTTTCTTTCTCTTTCTCTCTCTCTCTCTCTCTTTCTCTCTCTCTTCCTCTCCCGCCACTCTTCCTCACTCCTCGGGCTCCTCCCGTCTTTCTTTCCATCCCTCTCTATCTAAA
>BOPN01000993.1:257500-260000 GCA_017312705.2 Penaeus japonicus
CTGCATCACACAATCTTGAAACTCCACTATTGTTTATTACAATCTCATTCATATCAACTAGACTGTAAACGCCACACCTCACTCTGAACTCTAAGCATCCAAACCCAGGTGGAAACACGTACACAACAGATGGCATTTGCTTACACAGACAAACACTTGATATCTCCTTCGCACATACACACCTTGTATATTTGTTTTTGGAGTCACTCGGGGTCACGACTCCAGCGCACGAGACGCCGGCAAACGGAAGGAGGTCACGCACGTGGGTGACCTGACGACTCTCGAGCAACATCCATTTGTAGACTCACTCTTGGTGCGTTAATTATCATCCCACTCAACCGCTAAAGAGGAGATGAGGCGGAACGTTGTTTGTGTTTATGTGTGTGATCCGAACATACATATCTTTTCAGCATATTTTTTTCATAGATATATCTAGAGCATGGGTGTGAAAAAGGAAAAGAAAATGAACTGGTAAATTCTTTAACTTGATAGAATATATGTACATATAACGCTTAACATACCACATATCTCAAAACAGATTTTTTTAAATGCAGGGAAGAAAGTCCACTTCACCTTGGCCAAGCATAGCAAAAGTTTTATAATGCCACTTTGTAAAAGAAAGACCTTCTGGACACACACGAAAAAGTCTGTAGACTCAGTCCAGAAATAAACCTCCTTCATTCAAAACACATGAAGCAGACCACCTAAAATGAGAGTATGATCAAAGGACTTTGGTGATCTAGAAAAGGCAGATATATATATATATATATATATATATATATATATATATATATATATATATATATATATATATATATATATATATATATATATATATATATATATATATATATATATATATATATGATTAGAATGGTCTCTTCTAGTTGCTTTACGTAGAGAATTTTAGATCAATAAATTCAAAAGTTAATATTTGAAAATACGATGTCTCCTGCAAGCTAAACCAAATGAAACAAGTGTTGTTCTCTCCAAACTTTTCAACTGGCATATTTTTCTCTCATTAGCTTCAAATTTATCATCTCCAAAGAGTCTAGTCGTGTCAAGAACACACAGACAACCCTTCATAAGATAGATAGGATTTCTTACCGAGCTACCAGCGATCTTGCACTCTGTGGATAGAAAAATAAGACGAACACCGCGATTCTGAAGAGCCATCTTTTGCTTCCGATGATTATGGGAATCGACCATAGATATTCCAGCTAGACTTTGTTGCAACTAAAGACAGGGAATTGAGAGTGAGACTGCAAGATTGGGAATTATGAGTTTGAAAGAGTTGGATTGTGGGAATCGAAGGGTTAAAACAGTATGATTCTCGATTGGTTGCGAGAACCGACTGTAGATCTTAAGCAAGCTTAAGCAAGCTTAAGTAGATTCTTTCTTCGTATGGGAACACTAGACTCGTTCTCCAAATACTTTTCTGGGAACAGCACGTAGCATGCAAGTGATTGATCAATGTGTCTAAAAATAGCTGAATTAAAGAAGTCTGAATAAAGGTTTCTGGTGTGAAAAAGCATTTGATGAGATGGAAGTCATGAGTGAAGGATGGCACAGAGGTAAAAGGGAAAGAAAATATACCCCCAAAAAAGTATAACAATTTCAACAAGATCTACAAAGGAACCTCTCCCCCCCCCCCTTTCTTTCTCTCTCTCTCTCTCTCTCTCTCTCTCTCTCTCTCTCTCTCTCTCTCTCTCTCTCTCTCTCTCTCTCTCTCTCTCTCTCTCTCTCTCTCTCTCTCTCTCTCTCTCTCTCTCTCTCTCTCTCTCTCTCTCTCCCAATCCGCTGCCAGTTGAGTTCTAAGGGAAATAGAGAGGACGGAGGAATGTGTAACGCCGTTACATAGTTGACGATTGACTGAGTTTAGAGGGTCGATCGGGCTGATTGGTTAGATTAATCAGGTTTAGGCCGATGATTGCATATGTTCAGATATTCAAATCTGTTGAGATTGTGCTGATTGCATATTGTCATTTGATTAAGGCAGTTTGATGGATTGAAATGTTGGGATTCGGGCAATAAAGTGCATGATGAGGTGAAGACACTCCGATTTCAATGGACTCTGCCTACTGCCTCTAGCTTCATGGTAACTAGTGTTCGATTTTATCTATCTATCTATCTATCTACCTACACACACACACACACACAGATGAATGGATGTGTGTATGGATGTATACATTCATTTATGTACGTATTACATTTTCGTGCATACACATATACTTTTTCCCTTCCATTTTTTTCCAAATTTCCTATTCCAAAACATCAACCCTGTCCTTCCATCCTCCCCGTACGCCCCTC
Source organism: Penaeus japonicus (assembly GCA_017312705.2). NCBI lineage: Eukaryota > Metazoa > Arthropoda > Malacostraca > Decapoda > Penaeidae > Penaeus > Penaeus japonicus. Next base: position 259,811 of record BOPN01000993.1, read on the forward strand.
CTTACCCCTCCCCTCCTCTGCCATTTATGCTGTGATCACAGACTCTGAATGAGGGAGGGGGACGCTGGGAGGGGAGGGAGGGTAGGAGGAGAGAGAGAGAATAGCGATCCTGAGAAGAGCATAAGAGGAGAGAGAGAGAGAGAGAGAGAAAGAGAGAGGGAGAAAGAGAGAGAGAGGAGGGGGGGAGAGA
>BOPN01000993.1:272500-275000 GCA_017312705.2 Penaeus japonicus
ACACCTTTGCTCCTCCCACTGCCACCCACACATCGCCTGAACGAGGAGGGGGAGGGAGGGAGGGGGGAGATAGGAGGGGAGAGGGCGAAGGATTGAACGGATGGGAAGAGGAGGTGAAGAGGAGACAGAGAGAGCTTAAGAGAACATGGTCATAAACAGGAATACAAATAAAGAATAGGGGGGACATATACAGCATCAGTAAAGTTTTAGTTTGTGATGTTGGAAATGCAGTCTTTCCAACTTCAGAAAGGAACAGAGATTAGCAATACTGCCAACACGAAGAAGAGAAAAACGAAAGGAAGAGAGAGAGACAAGAAGAATAAAGAGACACAGAACTGAGATGTCAAACGTATCAGAAGGCCACAAATAGGTAAGAAACCAGAAGCTTTATATGAAAGTGAAGCATTTGAGGAAAGGCCATTTTGAGAACGGCCATTATGAGACAGACAATTTTGAGAAGAAAACATTTAGAGAAAGGCCATTTTGAGAAAGACCATTTAGAGAATGGCTATTTTGAGAAAGAACTTTTAGAGAATGGCCATTTTGAGAAAGACCATTTAGAAAATTATTATTTTGAGGAAGAGCAGTTAGAGAAAGGCCATTTTTGAAACAGGCCATTTTGAGAAAGACCATCCTGAGAAAGGCCATTCCGAGAAAGACCATCCTGAGACAGACCCTTCTGAGACAGACCATTCTGAGAAAAAAACACTTTCAGAAGGGCCATTTTGAGAGCAAAAAAAAAAAAAGACCCCTATGGAAAGACTATTTTCCGAAAGGCCATTTTGAGAAAGACCACTTTGAAAAAAAAACCATTTTCCGAAAGGCCATTTTGAGATTTGTGTCACCGGCGGAAAGTGAGCGAAAGTTGAGGAAGTGGCGTTGAATATGAATGTTTTATTGATCTGTCTGTTCCAAGGACTCCTACTTCAGTCACGTTACTTGTCGGTGGATAGTTTTGCTTTAAATGTTAAAAAAAAGGGGGAGTGATGTTACCTTCATTCATGTCAGATTGTGATGATGATTATTCTTATTGGTGTGGTTGTTACTGTTGTCATTTCATTATCATAATAGTTTTTTTGTTTTTTTTGTGAGGGTTGAAATTGTCATTACTGTTGTTATTATTGTTATATTTGTTATCACTATTATCATTATTAATTTTGTTATCCTTTTTATCATCATTATTATCATTACTATTGCTATTATTGTTGTTATTATTTTTACTATTATTTTCATGGTGTTCATGTTATCATCATCATCATTATTATCAATTATCTTATTATTATGATCATCATGGTATTTTTTTAGCATTAATATCAGCATAATAGTTTTTGTTATCTTTTTATTACGACCATCATGGTATTTTCTTATCATTATTATCATCATCATTGTTATTTTTATCATTATTGTCATTATCATTATCTATAATCATTTTTGTTGTCATTATTATCTTTATTATCAATATTATTATTATCAACATCATTGTTATCATTATTATTATCAACATCATTGTTATCATTATTATTATCAACATCATTGTTATCATTATTATTATTGCAATAATCATTATCATTAATTATTATTGTTATCATTATAATTAATAATTAGTATCATCATCATTAATTATTATTGTTATCATTATCATTATTATTATGTTGTTATTATCATTATCATCAGTATCATTACTGTTGTCATAACAATTCTTATCATTGTTTATTATTACTGTTCTTATGATCATTATTATCATCATTTTTGTCATCATCATTATTACTATTATTATCATTATTACTGCTAAACTTGACATTATTGCTCATATCAGTATCCATATTACTAAGTCATTACTACGCACAAATTCCATTCACAAAAGGCTGTATCCATTCATCAAAGCCTCATTATTTACATCGCCCTCCAGTCCTACAGGGAAATCTCGGCCCAACGCCATCGCAAGTGAACAGAAGCGGAAGGAAACCCCGTCAAGGCCACCAGTGCCATAGTGCCGCCCTAGTGCCACAGAGCAAGGGAGGTGAGAGAGGGAGGGGGGAGGGGGGTCTGCGTTAGACCTTGGTGTGCAGACGATGGAGGGGAGGGAGAGATGAATGAGGGGGTGAGGGTTGGAGGTGGGAGGGGGAGGGGGGATTTGGGGCGTGAAGGCCGTTTGGTGGGGGTAAGATGGAGGGTGAATGGCGGTGGGAGGAAGAGGAAGGGACGGAGGGGGAGGAGGGGGGGAGGATAAGAGAAGGGGGGGGGGAAGGGGGGGAAATGGAAGGAAGGAGAGGATCGGAAAGGAGAGATGATGAGGAGAGGGAAAAGGTAAGGACAGAAGGAAGGAGTGAGGAATGAAGGAGGTGGATGGAGGAAGGAAGCGAGGAAAGAGATAGGAGACTGGAGAAGGAAGGGGAAAAGTGAAAGTGAACAGGAAGGAAGGAAGTAAAGAAAATGAAAAAAAAGGAGAAGTAGGAAAGAGGGGGAAGAAGCAAGGATGGAAGACAAAATGAAATCTAGA
>BOPN01000993.1:280000-281242 GCA_017312705.2 Penaeus japonicus
ACCTCATCATTGGGTTTCTTTACTATATACATTTGTTTTTTCCCTATTCCGAGCATCCTCTTTATTGTCTTAACGCTTGTGCCCGAAAGCAAAGATTCATTTATTTTTCGGACGTTAGAATTACGCACCATCTTCTTTCTTCTTGTTTAGTCTTAGTCAGCTCTGCTGATTCTATTTTGTCTCTGATTGATGTTATTTCCGTGTCCCTGCGCTGTTTCATCAGTTTTTTGTCTCTACCGAAAGCTTAACGAACTTTGCTTTTTCGGCTTTACCGCCTATTTCAAGAGCAACTTCCTTTATAATCTCACTAAATAGGTCGTTCATTTGGTCTATGTCAAGATCTTCTTCGAGAGCTGAATATCTGTTTCGGATGTTAAGACTAAATTCTGTCGCTCTATTCTTAATGTTAATTAACAGGAGGCTTCTGTGAGCTTCTTCTGTTCCCTTCTCAACTGTAATTTTACTCAACTTCTGACCAGTCTATGGTCGCTACCGACATTTACTTTACTGATAACGGTCACGTCTCGTACAATGTCGCGCCAATTGGTGATTATGAATTCAATTTCGTTTCTGATGCCGGATGGCGATTTCCATGTCCATTTCCTCCCGGGTCTCTTTTCCAAGAATGTATAACTTTGAAGGAGCGACCTTCGACGAATTCTATCAGCGTTTGCTCTCTCTCATTTCTGTGATCTATTCCATGTGTCCCACTTGATGTTTCTCTATCTTCCTTTATTCCTATCTAGGCATTAAAATCTGACATAATCGCGTAAAATGGGGTCTTGCTCTATCGGTAGCTACTTGCACATCTTCATAGAAGCTCTCTATCTCCACATTACTATGGGTGCAAGTAAGAGCGTACACTTGTATATTTTTTTTGGTTATAATTTTTATTCAGTTTCAGTGATAAAAAAAAAATTATATATATACATATATACATATCACTCAGCATTGTTCATCATTATTCATCATCTGCTCATAAGTAAACCAAAGCCAACACTGGGAAAAGACAGTATTAATCCAAGTAAAAGTAAGTATTTATAAAAGAGAAAATGGGTATAAAACAAATAACTACCAAACTGCAAATCCTTCTTAGACAGGCATATTTTCACAGCTGTATCTTTTTTGCTCGTTTGTTACTAAGGCATTATACCAAATGCTAATAAGTATTACTTTGCTAATCTATCATATGTAGATTCACATATCGAACCATAAGTAAAAAAATAATAAAAAACGCACATC
>BOPN01000993.1:306266-311266 GCA_017312705.2 Penaeus japonicus
TTGTTAGATTGAATGCTTATTATTAGGTGATAGTGAATGGTTACGATGATGGTGAATTTGTAAGATAAAACAGATTATCAAAGTATACTAATGATAATGATAGTAATGATAACATGAGAGCCTATCCTGAAAGTTAAATTAGTTTTCGTCACTGGATACTTATATTTCTCATTATCAACTTTGTATTAATGTTATTGATGTCAATATAGCCATTACTATTATCATTATCATTATCATCATTGTTATCTTTAATAACACAACTAGTAATAACAGATAAGAATAATAACAACGATTATGATAATAACGATAATGACAATCATGATATTGGTAATATCAATAACAATGATAATAATGATAGTAAAAATGATGATAAGGATAATTATAAAATTGATGATGAAAATAATAGTAATCACAATAAGGATGATAATAGTAATTATGATAATAATCATAATATTACTAATCATGAAAATTATAATAATAATGATAATGATAATCATTATCACAATAGCAACAGCACCAACAACAATTCTAATGATATGAACAACGAGGATGATAGTAACAAGGGCAATAATAATGTTAATGATATAGGTGAAGATGTTGATAATGATGATGTTTCTAATAGAGATAACACTATTGGTAACGATAATAACAACACTCGTAATGAGAAGAGGAAGTATTAAAAAGAACAAATTCATCTAAAGAAAGATTAACCCAGAAGATCAACAACAGAAAAAATAAATGGCAGAGAATATGCATGATGCTATTCATAGAAGCGAAGAAGGATTTAAAAACAACAGCTTAAGGAAAAGGAAAGGTTTTCTAAGAAAAGAGCATGACGATATGACGAAGAAAAATATGACAAAAATTACAAAAGCAAGGAGGAAGCTATATATCAAAAAAAGGGGGGGAAAGAGGTAAGGTTAAGGTAAACATCACATTCTCGTTAGTGTATAACGGTAAAAAAAAAAAAAGTAAAACATTACTAAATGTTCTGAAAGCTGTTTTGTGGCGTGAAGCACTTCGTTGCAATAAATAAATGCTTGTATTACATCCAATGCTCCTTTTTATCCTGGGTTTCGCTTAAGCCACCCCTGTACTCTGACTTAAACAGGATTATATTCATTTGTCTTATCTTAATTTGTATTCATTACTAATGAAGATGCAATAGATTTTGTTATCTGGGTCGGGGAAATTTTGAAATAAAGTAAATAAATAAATAATAAATAAAGGTTATTTCTGATTCTAGCATTAGTTTGGAACAATGAGCAGCCAATTCGGTATGTGTTCGTGTGTGTGTGTGTGTGTGTGTGTGTGTGTATATATATATATATATATATATATATATATATATATATATATATATATATATATATATGTGTGGTGTGTGTGTGTGTGTGTGTGTGTGTGTGTGTGTGTGTGTGTGTGTGTGTGTGTGTGTGTGTGTGTGTGTGTGTGTGTGTGTATATATATATATATATATATATATATATGAGAAGGAGGGAAGGGGGAGGAGGAGAAGGAGAGAGGCAGAAAACAAGAGGGGAGATGAGGTAAGAAGGAGAGGTGAAGGAGGGGGGAAGGAAGGAGGGGAAGAGAGGGAGAAAAGCAGCAAACAAGAGGGGAGATGGGGGAGTAAAGGGAGGGTAAGGAGGGGGTGATGAAGGGATGTCCGAGATGAGGAGGAGACGTAAGAGGGGAATGAGAAGGCAAAAGAAAAGAATAAGGAAAGAGGTCGTTGAGGAAGAAGAGAGGAATTAGGAGAATGAAGAGAGGGATAGATCGAGAAGAAAAAATGGGGAGGAAGGAAGGAAGAAATATGAGGACAGAAATTAAGAAAATAAGAATAAAGAATCGAGAATTAAGAAGAATGAAGAAGAGCAAGGAAAAGAGGATGAGGAAGAATAACAAAGTGATAAGAAAAACTATGTAGATTAAGGGAATAAAAGAAGATACGAAACGATACGAGGATAAAAAATAATGATAATAATAATAATAATGAGGTTTGGGAGAAAAACATGAAAAATGAGTAGAAAGGTAAATAAAGGGGTAATATGAATAGGAGAAATAAAGATAGGGGAAGGAAATGGGAAGTGAAAGAAAATAAGATAAACCAAAGGAGATAGACAGAAAGAAAGAAATATATAGAAGAGAAAAATGCAAGAAGATTGCATAAAAGGAAAAGGAGAAGAGAGAAAAAGATAACACAGAGAGAGAAAGGGAAGAAATGAATAAAAAAAACATCAAAAGAAAAAGAAATGAAAAAGGAAGAGCAAGAAAGAAAGATAAGATAAATGAAAATAAGACAACAGAGAGATAAAAAAAAAAGAGAGGGAGAGAGAGAGAGATAACAGCAGGAAGAAAAATATTTTTAAAAAAGAAGGAAAGAGAGACGGAAGTAAGTAACAAAAAGAAATAATTAAATAAGAATGTTAAAATGATAAAGATAAATAAAAGAGAATAAACATGAAAAAAGCGACAAAAAAAAGAAAAGAAAAGAAACATCGGGAAAAGAAAATCCGTATTTCAGAGCCTGACGAAGGAACGACAGACATGATTCGTCAGCAGAGAAGGAATAAAAGTAGAAGAAGAGAGACGGAATAAAGAGAGAAAGAGGGGCAGGGGGAGGAGAGAGGGAGGGAGAGGGGGGGGGGGGGGGCGAGGTGACGTGACAAGCGTAGAGAATGAGGAGACGCAGGGGTGGCCTCGGGAAGGGGGGGGGGAGAGAAAGAGATAGAAGTGGAGAGAAAGAAAGAGGAACATGCGGACAGGCAAAAGGAAAGGAGAAGAAAGACGGAAAGGAAAGTAAGAAAGATAAAATGAAAAGGAAAAGAGAGAAGCAAAGAGGAGATATAAAGAAAAAATATAAGTAAAAAAAGAAAAGAAAAAAGAAATGAAAAGGAAATTTCTTCTCATATACCTCCCCCTATTGGGTGTGCGTGGGCGGGCATGTTATTGTTGACATATACCTTCCAAATCACCCCCCCCCCCCACACTCCCCTCCCTTCCCTCTCCTTCTTCCCTCTATCACTTTCTCATTCCCTCCACCTTCGCCAGCCTCTTCCCAGATCCTCCCTCCCTCCCTCCCTCCCTCCCTCCCTCCCTCCCTCCCTCCTTCAAGTTCTTTTCCCCCCTCCTTCCCACCACCCCCTTCCCCCATCTCCCACCAAAGATCCTTCCCCTCCCTTCCCCTACTGGCCCCGTCCCCTTCCCCCTGGCCCAATCTCCCCACCTTCCGCCAGCCCCTTCCCTCCACCTCCCACCAGCCCCTCCCCCTTTCCTACCCTCTCTCCCCCTCTCCCCCTTCCCTCCCCCTCCTACTCTCGAGCACGTGGGCGTTCGGGAACATCGGAGGTCTTGCTGATGCGAGGGATGGGGAGGGGGAGGGGGGAGGGGAAGGGGCATATGTTATGGGGGGAGGAGAGGGTGGGAAGGGGTTACGTGTTAGGTGGGGAAGAGAGGGAAGGGAGAGGAAGTAAGGAGAGGGGTGGGAAAGTAGAGAGGGGAGGAGAGGAGGGAAAGGAGGGAGGAGGGGAGAGAAGGGAATGAGGGAAGGGGGGGGGAGCAGGGATAGGAGGGAAAGGAGGAGGGGTAAGATAGAATAGAAAAAGGAGGGGAAAGAGGGGGGAAGCATGGGATAGGAGCGGAATGGATGGTAACGGAAGGAGAAGGATAGAAGATAGGAGAAAGAAGGGAGAATGGTATAAGGAAGGAGAGGGTGAGATGAGAAAATGAAGGGAGAGAAAGAAACATAAAAATAAAAACAAAGGTAGGAGAGAGAGAAGGGATGGAAAGGGTGAGGGGGAAGGAGAAAAAAGGAGATAGGAAGAATGAAGAAAGAGAGAGGAATTGGAAGCGAGAGAGTAGGGCAGGAGAGAAAAATCGCAAAATGAAATAAGGAGAAGAGCAGAGACAAAGTGAGAAACAGAGAATAGAGAAAAAGAGAAACAAACAAAAAACGAGTCGGACAAACAAAAATTGAAACGATAAACAAATAAACAAACGAGAAAAGATACATACAAGCAAATTACATAAAACAAAAATAAGGACAAAACGAGAAGAAAAAAACTACAAACAAACAGGGAAAAAGAGAGACAAACAAACACACAAAATCGAGAGGCAGGCAAACAAAGCGACATAAAAAAAAAAAAAAATGTCGAGAAAAAAAAACAAAAAAGAACAATAACATGAAAAAGGTTAAATATGAGACAGAGAAATCAACAAGAAATCAGAGACAGAAGGAACACGCGAAAAGACAAAGAGAGAGACTAAGTGAGCAAATCCTAAAGTATCTGTGTTGCATGCTTTTCTTTGTTTGTTGTTTGTTTGGTTTCGGACTAATTGTTTTGCTTTTTGCAACCGAAGGCGTGTGGAAGTGGAGAGGTAATGTGTTGCATTGGTGCATGCGTTATTGGTGTGTTTTTTATCTATATTCTATATAGATGATGGTATATCTAAACCTGCATACCTTTACGGTTATGTATATATGTATATCCGGTCAAAACACATGCACGTACACGCACAAGCATGAACACGCATACAGAGACGAACACTCGCAAACACACACACACACACGCACAAAACCACACCAAAATATCGTACACACATAATCACGTACACACAGAAACACATGCACACAAGCATACACACACACAAACAAACACATACACAAACACACGTACACACACACACACACACACACACACACACAGACAGACACACACGTACACAACAATCATATCCACGCACATCCAACTCCTGTTTCGCGGTTTTAAACATAGAAAAGGCTGACAAAATTAGCCCTTGCGCTGGTCTTAATGGTTCCCGGATGTGGCTGAGAAAGCGAACAAAAGAGGCAGTGACAGCGCAAGAAATTTATTTGCAGATGATATTAATAGAAAACGAGAAATACGGGGATTAACTCTCTTTGGATTTGGTTCTTTCATTCGTTTGTGTGTGTGTGTGTATGTGTGTGTGTTTGTGTGTGTGTGTTTTTTTTATTT
>BOPN01000993.1:326266-328766 GCA_017312705.2 Penaeus japonicus
AAGATGATAATAATGAATATGATTATGATAGTGACAAAATAATATTGATAACGATAATAACGATAATGATAAGGGTAATAATATTGATGATAATAAGAATAATGATGATGATGATAATGATAATAATAATAACAAAATAAAGATAATAATAATGATAATAACAACAACAACAATAGCAAGTTTGAATAGTGATATAAATATATTCTGAAAGAGAGCCACTTACCCCAAGGGCAATAAACCCCCAAAATATATGAGGCCATATATCAGTCACATAAACTACGCCAGGATGCATTTCTTTCAAGAGTACATGTGTAAAGTGAACACTCGCCCGGCCCTTAATGTTAGTTATTGATCTTTAACTAAACAATATATAAACACAATACAAAGAAATCGAAATGAGAGCACAGGTGACAATGGGCAGTTCCTTGTAGTTTGTGATTTACATTCGTGTCACTACATGCTGATAAATTTGCTGAACATATTGACATGTGTGGATTTCACCGATTTGTAAAGTGCAAGGATGAAATATTATAGCGATGCACTGGTAAAGAAATAGAATCTTTTAAATCCAAGTTAGTGTAAACGACAGGGTAAGAGTCAATGGTACAGTTAAAGAGGGAGGGTTCTTGGGTTAAAGTTTTAGATATACAGTTCTGAAACCTAGACTTTGCACGGAAAAAAATTGTTCTAGAGCCAACGTTCTAAATTTATAAAGCTTAAGTTCTATAGCCAGCATTCTAAAAAATCGAAAGCTAATGTTCTAATGCTTAACACTCCAACTTCAAGTTCGAGATCTGAAAGGTCAAGTTCTAGACCAAAGTTCCAGAGTTCTAGAGCCAAAGTTTCAACGTTCTAGAGCTAAAAGTTCCGGAAACAAATTTCCAAAGTTCTATAACCAAAGTTCCACAGTACCCGAGCCAAACAAATAGGCAAAGTACTTCACATTCTATACAACCTAAAGTTGTATAGGTTTCAAATCCTCGTCAGGACCTACGTGTAGTTCCGGTAGTAAATGCCTCGAGAATAAAGTTCACTATTCGCAAAAAAGAAAAAGATATTGGAAAGTAAGATAAATGAATTTAAAAAAGGACAAAAATCACGTGGTATTGTGGTATTGTGTAGTTTTATTGGCGTTGTATATCTCGGTCTTCTTTTCCAATAAGAGCGTTTTGTGATCGCGAGGGAAGCATGATGACTAGAGGGCCCGTGTTGAAAGGCTGGCAATAACAGCATTAATGATCGTGCAGATTCCGCGTGCGGGTATCATGTTTGGATTTTGGGGAGGATGCTCGGATCAAGCGGATGTGTGAGTTTTATAACCTTTCGACGACCCTCTCACCCTCACCCCCCAACTCCCCACTCTTCGCCCCACTCTCTCTCTCTCTCTCTCTCTCTCTCTCTCTCTCTCTCTCTCTCTCTCTCTCTCTCTCTCTCTCTCTCTCTCTCTCTCTCTCTCTCGTTCTCTCTCTCTCTCCCTATTCCCTCCCTCTCTTCCTCTCATCTTTTCCCTCTCCCACTCCCTTCTCACCCACCCCTCCCCTCACTCCCCCAACATTTCTTAACCCTTCTACCCCTCTACTCTTCTCGCTCATCCCTCTCATCCTACCCTCTCCCCTAACCCTACACCTCCCCCACCCCTTACCCTCCCTCCCCAACCCTCCCCAATACAGGCTGCACAACCCCGTATCCTGAATGCGATATCCGTGATCTCTGGCCACTTCCCCCCTCACCCCCACCCCACCCCAACCCCCTGCGTAACCCCCTTCCCAAAACCTGCCCTAAACCCCCATACCCAGTTCCACGTACCACGCCCTCTCTCTCTCTCTCTCTCTCTCTCTATCTATCTCTCTCTCTCTCTATCTCTCTCTCTCTCTCTCCTCGCGCCTTAACCACACCCATATTGGCGCCCATCCTCCTCTTCACATCCTTGAGGCGAGTTGGCATCTTCGGGATGTCTTAGCTATCCTTATTTCTAGCTCTTGTTCTATTTTCACCATCTTCCTGTCATCTTTTAGCTCTTTTTTTCTTTCTCTGTCTTTCTATTACTCTCTATATATTTTTCTCTGTATTTCTATCTGTCTCTTTCTCTATACTTCCGTCTGTCTCTTTCTCTATAAATCTGTCTATCTCTTTCTCTGTACTTCTGTCTGTCTCTTTCTCTATACTTCCGTATGTCTCTTTCTCTATATATCTCTTTGGCTCTTTCTCTACTTTTCTGTCTGTCTCTTTCTCTATACTTCCGTCTGTCTCTTTCTCTAGATTTCTGTCTATATCTTTATATTTCTGTCTATCATTTTCTCTAGATTTCTCTCTGTCTCTTTTTATATACCCGTCTGTCTCTTTCTCTAGATTTCTGTCTATATCTTTATATTTCTGTCTATCATTTTCTCTAGATTTCTCTCTGTCTCTTTTTATATACCCGTCTGTCTCTTTCTCTGTATTTCTGCCTGTCTCTTTCTCTATAATTCTCTTTGTCTCTTTTTATATTTCCGTCTGTCTC
>BOPN01000993.1:338766-343766 GCA_017312705.2 Penaeus japonicus
CTGCTGCTGTTCCTTCTGCTGCTGCTGCTGCTGCTGCTGTTCCTGCTGTTGCTGTTCCTGCTGTTGCTGCTGCTGTTCCTGTTCCTGCTGTTGCTGTTTCTGCTGTTGCTGCTGCTGTTCCTGTTCCTGCTGTTGCTGCTGCTGTTCCTGCTGTTGCTGTTCCTGCTGCTGCCGTTCCCGTTGCTGCTGTTCCTGCTGTTGCTGCTACTGTTCCTGTTCCTGCTGTTGCTGTTTCTGCTGTTGCTGCTGCTGTTCCTGCTGCTGTTCCTGCTGTTGCTGTTGCTGCTGCTGTTCCTGCTGCTGCTGCTGCTGCTGCTGCTGCTGCTGCTGCTGCTGCTGCTCCTGCTGCTGCTGCTGCTGCTGCTGCTGCTGCTGTTCCTGCTGCTGCTGTTCCTGCTGTTGCTGCTGCTGTTCCTGTTCCTGCTGTTGCTGATCAGAAGAGGAATCATGCAAACATAAACAGGCAGCACAAATCAGTACATGAGATACTGGGGCACGCTTAACACACACAGATACACCCGATACCCAGATAGTGCGACATGCCGGATATAAGAGACGCCGGATAAGCCGAACGAGTTGCCGAATCAGGAGAGCGACAGCGAGTTGTGGAAGTCAAGCTCTGGATAAACGGGACATCGGATAAGACAGGAACTGAGTCTCTGGACCCGGATGCAGCAAGCGATCAAGGATAATAAAGGCAACACACGTAGATCCAGGAGGATTCCAAACTGGTTGACTGACCGGCTGCTGCTGCTGCTGCCGCTGCTGCTGCTGCCGCTGCTGTTCCTTCTGCTGCTGTCGCTGCTGCTGCTGCCGCTGCTGCTGCTGCTGCTGCTGCTTCTGCCGCTGCTGCTGCTGCTGCTGCTGCTTCTGCCGCTGCTGCTGCTGTTCCTTCTGCTGCTGCTGCTGCTGCTGCTGTTCCTGCTGTTGCTGTTCCTGCTGTTGCTGCTGCTGTTCCTGTTCCTGCTGTTGCTGTTTCTGCTGTTGCTGCTGCTGTTCCTGTTCCTGCTGTTGCTGCTGCTGTTCCTGCTGTTGCTGTTGCTGCTGCTGTTCCTGCTGCTGCTGTTCCTGCTGTTGCTGCTACTGTTCCTGTTCCTGCTGTTGCTGTTTCTGCTGTTGCTGCTGCTGTTCCTGCTGCTGTTCCTGCTGTTGCTGTTGCTGCTGCTGTTCCTGCTGCTGCTGTTCCTCCTGTTGCTGTTGCTGCTGCTGTTCCTGCTGCTGCTGTTCCTGCTGTTGCTGTTGCTGCTGCTGTTCCTGCTGTTGCTGTTCCTGCTGTTGCTGCTGCTGTTCCTGTTCCTGCTGTTGCTGTTTCTGCTGTTGCTGCTGCTGTTCCTGCTGCTGTTCCTGTTCCTGCTGTTGCTGCTGCTGTTCCTGCTGTTGCTGTTGCTGCTGCTGTTCCTGCTGCTGCTGTTCCTGCTGTTGCTGCTACTGTTCCTGCTGCTGCTGTTCCTGCTGCTGCTGCTGCTGTTGCTGCTGCTGTTCCTGCTGCTGCTGTTGCTGCTGCTGCTGCTGCTGCTGCTGTTGCTGCTGTTCCTGCTGCTGCTGTTCCTGCTGCTGCTGTTCCTGTTCTTGCTGCTGCTGTTCCTGCTGTTGCTGTTCCTGCTGCTGCTGTTGCTGCTGCTGTTCCTGCTGCTGCTGTTGCTGCTGCTGTTCCTGTTCCTGCTGTTGCTGTTCCTGCTGCTGTTCCTGCTGCTGCTGTTCCTGCTGTTGCTGTTCCTGCTGTTGCTGCTGCTGTTCATGCTGCTGCTGTTGCTGTTCATGCTGCTGTTCCTGTTGCTGCTGCTGTTCCTGCTGTTCCTGCTGCTGCTGTTCCTGCTGTTCCTGCTGCTGCTGTTCCTGCTGTTCCTGCTGCTGCTGTTCCTGCAGCTGCTGTTCCTGCTGTTGCTGCTACTGTTCCTGCTGCTGCTGTTCCTGCTGTTGCTGTTGCTGCTGCTGTTCCTGCTGCTGCTGTTCCTGCTGTTGCTGCTGCTGTTCCTGCTGCTGCTGTTCCTGCTGTTGCTGCTGCTGTTCCTGTTGCTACTGTTCCTGCTGCTGCTGCTTCTCCTGATGTTCCTGCTGCTGCTGCTTCTTCTGATGTTCCTGCTGTTGCTGCTGCTGTTCCTGCTGTTGTTCCTGTTGCTGCTGTTCCTGCTGTTGCTGCTGCTGTTCCTGCTGCTGCTGTTCCTGCTGTTGCTGCTGCTGTTCCTGCTGCTGCTGTTCCTGTTGCTGCTGTTCCTGCTGTTGCTGCTGCTGTTCCTGCTGCTGCTGTTCCTGCTGTTGCTGCTGCTGTTCCTGCTGCTGCTGTTCCTGTTGCTGCTGTTCCTGCTGCTGCTGTTCCTGCTGCTGTTTCTGCTGTTGCTGTTGCTGCTGCTGTTCCTGCTGCTGCTGTTCCTGCTGTTGCTGCTACTGTTCCTGTTCCTGCTGTTGCTGTTTCTGCTGTTGCTGCTGCTGTTCCTGCTGTTGCTGTTGCTGCTGCTGTTCCTGCTGCTGCTGTTCCTCCTGTTGCTGTTGCTGCTGCTGTTCCTGCTGCTGCTGTTCCTGCTGTTGCTGTTGCTGCTGCTGTTCCTGCTGTTGCTGTTCCTGCTGTTGCTGCTGCTGTTCCTGTTCCTGCTGTTGCTGTTTCTGCTGTTGCTGCTGCTGTTCCTGCTGCTGTTCCTGTTGCTGCTGTTCCTGCTGTTGCTGTTGCTGCTGCTGTTCCTGCTGCTGCTGTTCCTGCTGTTGCTGCTACTGTTCCTGCTGCTGCTGTTCCTGCTGTTCCTGCTGCTGCTGCTGCTGTTGCTGCTGCTGTTCCATTTCCTGCTGTTGCTGTTCCTGCTGTTGCTGCTGCTGTTCCTCTGCTGCTGCTGCTGCTTCCTGCTGCTGCTGTTCCTGCTGTTGCTGCTACTGTTCCTGCTGCTGCTGTTGCTGCTGTTCCTGCTGCTGCTGTTCCTGCTGCTGCTGTTCCTGTTCTTGCTGCTGCTGTTCCTGCTGTTGCTGTTCCTGCTGCTGTTGTTGCTGCTGCTGTTCCTGTTCCTGCCGCTGCTGTTCCTGCTGCTGCTGTTGCTGCTGCTGTTCCTGCTGCTGCTGTTGCTGCTGCTGTTCCTGTTCCTGCTGTTGCTGTTCCTGCTGCTGTTCCTGCTGCTGCTGTTCCTGCTGTTGCTGTTCCTGCTGTTGCTGCTGCTGTTCATGCTGCTGCTGTTGCTGTTCATGCTGCTGTTCCTGTTGCTGCTGCTGTTCCTGCTGCTGCTGTTCCTGCTGTTCCTGCTGCTGCTGTTGCTGCTGTTCCTGCTGCTGCTGTTCTGCTGCTGCTGCTACTGTTCCTGCTGCTGCTGTTCCTGCTGTTGCTGTTGTTGCTGCTGTCTCAAGCGTTGCTTGTGAAACCTTGCTGTTGCTGCTGCTGTTCCTGCTGCTGCTGTTCCTGCTGTTGCTGCTGCTGTTGCTGTTGCTACTGTTCCTGCTGCTGCTGCTGCTCCTGATGTTCCTGCTGCTGCTGCTTCTTCTGATGTTCCTGCTGTTGCTGCTGCTGTTCCTGCTGCTGTTCCTGTTGCTGCTGTTCCTGCTGTTGCTGCTGCATTTCCTGCTGCTGCTGTTCCTGCTGTTGCTGCTGCTGTTCCTGCTGCTGCTGTTCCTGCTGTTGCTGCTGCTGTTCCTGCTGCTGCTGTTCCTGCTGTTGCTGCTGCTGTTCCTGCTGTTCCTGTTCCTGTTGCTGCTGTTCCTGCTGCTGCTGTTCCTGCTGCTGTTTCTGCTGCTGCTGTTGCTGTTGCTGCTGCTGTTCCTGCTGCTGCTGTTGCTGCTGCTGTTCCTGCTGTTGCTGTTCCTGCTGTTGCTGCTGCTGTTCCTGCTGCTGCTGTTCCTGCTGTTGCTGCTGCTGTTCCTGCTGCTGCTGTTCCTGCTGTTGCTGCTGCTGTTCCTGCTGCTGCTGTTCCTGCTGTTGCTGCTGCTTTTCCTGCTGCTTCCTTTTCCTGTTGCTGCTGTTCCTGCTGCTGCTGTTCCTGTTGCTGCTGTTCCTGCGTTTGCTGCTGCTGTTCCTGCTGCTGCTGTTCCTGTTGCTGCTGTTCCTGCTGCTGCTTTTCCTGCTGTTGCTGCTGCTGTTCCTGCTGCTGCTGTTCCTGTTGCTGCTGTTCCTGCTGCTGTTTCTGCTGCTGCTGTTGCTGTTCCTGCTGCTGCTGTTGCTGCTGCTGTTCCTGCTGTTGCTGTTCCTGCTTTGCTGCTGTTGCTGCTGCTGTTCCTGCTGCTGCTGTTCCTGCTGTTCCTGTTGCTGCTGTTCCTGCTGCTGCTGCTTCTGATGTTCCTGCTGCTGCTGCTGCTTCTGATGTTCCTGCTGTTGCTGTTCCTGCTGTTCCTGCTTCTGCTGCTGCTGTTCCTGTTGCTGCTGCTTCTGATGTTCCTGCTGCTGCTGCTGCTTTTGATGTTCCTGCTGTTGCTGTTCCTGCTGTTGCTGTTCCTGCTGTTGCTGCTGCTGTTGCTACTGCTGTTCCTGTTGCTGCTGTTCCTGCTGTTGCTGCTGCTGTTCCTGCTGCTGCTGTTCCTGCTGTTGCTGCTGCTGTTCCTGCTGTTGCTGTTCCTGCTGCTGCTGCTGCTGTTGCTGCTGCTGTTCCTGTTGCTGCTGTTCCTGCTGTTGCTGCTGCTGTTCCTGCTGCTGCTGTTCCTGCTGTTGCTGCTGCTGCTGCTGCTGTTCCTGTTGCTGCTGCTTCTGATGTTCCTGCTGTTCCTGTTCCTGCTGTTCCTGCTGCTGCTGTTGCTGTTCCTGCTGTTCCTGCTGCTGCTGCTGCTGTTCCTGCTGCTGCTGTTCCTGCTGTTGCTGCTGCTGTTCCTGCTGCTGCTGTTCCTGCTGTTGCTGCTGCTGTTGCTACTGCTGTTCCTGTTGCTGCTGTTCCTGCTGTTGCTGCTGCTGTTCCTGCTGCTGCTGTTCCTGCTGTTGCTGCTGCTGTTCCTGCTGTTGCTGTTCCTGCTGCTGCTGCTGCTGTTGCTACTGCTGTTCCTGTTGCTGCTGCTGTTCCTGCTGCTGCTGTTCCTGCTGTTGCTGCTGCTGTTCCTGCTGC
>BOPN01000993.1:348766-351266 GCA_017312705.2 Penaeus japonicus
TCATTATGAAACCAAAGCAGCAGAAGGGAATATTCTGGTCACCAAAGTGATGTCGCTTTGCATTCCTATTGCAATGTTCAAAAGTATCCTTTCCAGATATGACCACACTACTTCTTCTTTTACTTCTTTTTATCGTTTTCTTTTTCTTCCTCATCCACCTACTCCTCTTCTTCATATCAATTCCTTACTCATTATCTCACTTACCTTCTTTTTTATCTCCTTCATTATCTTCTCCTTCTTCTTTTCCAGCCCCCCCCCCCCCACCTCATCCCCACCCCTAACACACGCTCCAAGATCTTCAGACTGGCAGCATCTCACTCCAGACATGAGACCACCGCGTCAGTTGTATCACCGAAATGGACTCCTTGCTCTTACATATACATTAAGAACATGAGATTGAGTGGGGGGGGGGGAGTGAGACTACGTTGCCTCTTTGGTTGCTTATTCTTCTACTGTTGCTTAGTTGATTGCTGATCGCGACGTTGGGGAGGGAGAGGGAGGGAGGGGGAAGGAAGGGGGGAGTGGGGAGGGAGGGGGAGGATGAGGAGGAAGGAAGGGGGAGGAGGAGAAGGAAGGAAGGGGGGGAGGGGAGGGGGAGGGGGGAGAGTGTAGGAAGGGGGGAGAGGGAAGGAAGGGGAAGGATGAGGAGGAAGGAAGGGGGAGGAGGAGGAGGAAGGAAGGGGGAGGAGGAGGAGGAAGGAAGGGGGAGGAGGAGGAGGAGGAAGCAAGGGGGGGGGGGGAGGGATTTGGGGGAAGAAAAGGAGCGGGAGAAGAAAGGGAAGAGAGGGAGGGGGAGGTGTTTGGGCGAAGGAAGGGGGAGAGGGGAGGAGAAGAGGGAGGGGTTTTGGGGTTGGAAGGGGGGATGGGGAGGGGGAAGGAAATGGTTGATGGAAAGGGAAATAGATTAGTCTGTGGCAGTGAGTTGATTGCGAATGCTTGTTGCCCGTTTTTACTATTACCTTTTCGTGTTATTGATATTGATGTTATCATTATTATCATTATTATGATCATCCTTATTATCATCAACATTACTATTATCACTCTCATCATCATAATTATTTATCATTATCATTGTTGTCATCATCATCTTCATCATTTTCATTAGTATTGTTACTAGATATTGCTATTGCTACTGTTTTTAGTAGTAGCAGTAATATCATTATCATTATTATTGTTATCATTGTTGTTATTACTACTGATAATGTTTTTGTTATTATTATCATTATCATTGTTATTACTTTTATTGTTTTCATTAATACTATCATTATCAATACTATCATTATTATCAAATTCATTATTATAATCATTATCATCATAATGATTGTTGTTGTTGTTGCTATCACTATTGATATTATCATCATCATCATTATTATTATCATTATTATCATCATCATACATATATATAATCATCATCATTATTGTTGTTGATATCATTATTATTGTCATCATTATCATTTTCATGAATTATCATTACTGCAACCATCTTTCTCATAATTATCATTATGATCATTGCTGTCACCAACATCATCATTATCGTCATTGTTGCTGTTGTTATTGCTTTTGATTTGCTTTTATGAAGTAAAAGCAGCAATAGCAACGGTAGTAGTAGTAGTAGTAGCAGTATCATTATCATTATCATCATTATTATCATCACCATCATAACCATTAACATCATAACAGTTACTAATATCATTGCCGTTATTATAATCACCCTTCAAACCCCCCAAACAAACAAACAAACAAATAAAACCAGCCAAAGCTTACAAACGCACACGTCATGCCATGAATGCAAATCCAAGGTGCTTTTGAAGTCGCACAAATACATGAGTATATGCCAGTTGTGACCATCAACAACAGAGTCCTTTTGATGATGAACACTAGCAAACACGCGTCTGATGTTCCGGTTTGTAAAGATCAGGATGAAAGCATTTTGGCAATCGTCAAATTGTGCCAATTATCAAATATGACGCACGCTCACACATGCACGCATACGTACACACTTAAATATATATACACATGCATGCATACATATACACATTCACACATACATGCACGCACTCACATGTAAACTCATACACACACACACATATACATATACACACAAAACCACACAGAAACACACACATACACATATACACACAGAAACACACACAAACACACACACACATAAACAAACAAACACACACACGCAAATACACACACACAAGCACACACACACATACGTCAATAGAAATATCTTGTGATTTTAGAGATCGACTTAACATAATAATTTTATTGAAAATCTTTGGTGAATGTGGAAAAAGAGTGAACTTGTATATGAACTAGTATTATTATGGTCTCACGTTAATTGGTGATGATGATGATGATGATAATGATGATGATGATTTTGATGATGATTTTGATGATGATGATGGTGATGACGATGATGATGATGATGATTTTGCTGTTGCTGATGATTATTTTGATGATGAAGATAATGACGATTATATTGACGATGATA
>BOPN01000994.1:5000-10000 GCA_017312705.2 Penaeus japonicus
AGGGAGGGGAAGAGGAGGGGGGGGAGTGAGGGAGGGGCTGAAGGAGGGGCAGGCGCCACGCAGGGTATTCAAGAGCCAGCATCTTTGTCTCATCTCCGCAGGTCGTGTATGATTTACATGATAAAATCTCTACACAGATGTCTTGCAGGGTTGCTGATGTATCAATTTGTCATTACGATGAACTCTTCAGAGCTTCAGGGCCCCTACACCCCCCTCCCCTACTCCCTTCACCCGTCCTTCAGTCCCTCCCCTATAAGCCCCTCCTTCCCTCCACCTATGGGCCCCTCCTTGCCTCCACCTATGGGCCCCTCCTACAGTCCCTCCACCTATGGGCCCCTCCTCCCCTTCCTCAATCTCTCCACTCACGGGCCTCTCCTTCCCTCCTTCAGTCCCTCCTTTCCTCTCTCAGTCCCTCTTCCCCTCCGTCAGTCCCTCCACCTATAGTAGGAGGGGGGAGAAGTGAAACAGAGAAAGGAGGGGGCTGCTTTTCTGTTTCCTTCACTCTCTCCTATCAGGAGGAGAATGAAAAGGAGATATTGTCAGAGAGAAAAAGCGATGCAAAATAAAAAGAAAAAAGGATGAAGACGAAGGGGGAATAGATATCAGAAGCAAACTCATATCTAAATAATAAAAAGAGAAGAAAGCCAATATGAAAAGCAAAGAGAAACAAAATAAACCTATAGATAAAGGAGTGTGTAGCACTAATCAAACAGACAAGAAAAACTTACAGAATGATACCAAACGAAAACAAATAAAACGAAGGACTTAACGAGAAAATACTAATAATAAAATACCAAGCACTAACAAATCCCAAACAAGAAGAAATACCCTCTCGAACTTCAGCTCCATAACGGAACCGTCACATTCCAAGAACGAGATTCTCATTTGACTCCCGCGCGCCAGGGACAATGCGCGGCCAAGTAGCAGACGTCGCCACTCATTCCGGCTTATGTTGTGGAGCGCAGCGAGTGGCCTTCACTCATTTCGGAGGTAATGAAGATGTCTTCAGGCCATTCTTAAGATGATGGCCGGCGTCTTGGTGTCTTTTTAGAGGCGTAGCGGCACCCCGTGCGTGTGCTCCTAATGATATAGCCACAATGGACTCGAGAACGCCAGCCGTTTTTATGGAGGGGCACAGGAGGGTGGGGATGGAGGTTGTGTATCCGTGATTAAGGTATTGTAACAGCTGAGAGTTATGCTCGTGGCGGGGAAGCAATGTGGAAATTAGTGCTCTCTGATAATGCCGATGGTGAAAGGGATGATGGTGATGAAAATGACAAGGACAATGATGATATAATCATTCCAACAACAATAATAATGGTAATGGTGATGATTATGATGATGATAATGATAATAATAATAGCTATGATGACATGGTATAATAATAATAGCAACAATAATAAAAGAAGTACACTCAGTCAATCAGTATGATAACCACACCTCTTGAAGATTTTGCCCTTCAGTCAAAAGAGAAAATATTAAACATATATTTTCAGAGCCCGGAGTCTCGATCAGATAGTGAGTAAGTGGGTGGGTCTTAACGATGCATTTCTTGTGATGGAGACGTCTTGGCTTGTGGCATTCGAAAGAGGAGTCTGATGTTGCTAGTCTCTTTCTCTCTTCTTGTCTGTCTGTTGTCTCTTTCTCTCTTTCTCGCATTCTTATTTCTCTCTGGCTATTTGTTTCTTTCTCTCTCTCGGTGCCTCGTCTCCCTCTACTCTTTCTCTCTCTCTCTCGGTGCCTCGCTTCCCTCTACTCTCTCTCTCTCTCTCTCTCTCTCATAGTAAAGACAGAGATACGCACGCAGTACAATAAATAATCACACATCGCAAGTCAGTATTAAAGCCAAGAGTTGAGTATAAACACACATCACTATAAAAGAAAAAAAAATGTACACGTGAATAAATATTCCATCTGAATTTCACATAGCTATTACAAAAAAAAAAAAAAAAAAAAAAAGCTGCGTCTGAATTTATGTGACTCAGCACTATGAGTCAAGGTTCATACGAGATGCATCCGGTAAGAGAAACACTGGCCTGCCTTTTAGTACAAGATTTTTTTTTTTTTTTTTTTTTTTTTTTTTGTCTTATACCTTTTATGACGATGAATCTCATTTGAAGAGAGAGGGAGAGAGAGAGAGAGAGAGAGAGAGAGGGAGAGAGAGAGAGAGGGAGAGAGAGAGAGAGAGAGAGAGAGAGAGAGAGAGAGGGAGAGAGAGAGAGAGGGAGGGAGGGAGGGAGGGGGAGTAGGGGAGGGAAAGAGAGAGAGAGAGGAGAGTGAATGAGAAAGAGAGAAAGAGGGGAGAGTGACTGAGAAAGAGAGAGAGGAGGGGGGGAGGGGAGGGAAAGAGAGAGAAAAGAGAGAGAGGGTGAGGAGGGGGAACAGGGGGAAAGATAGAGAAAATGTAGAGATGACGAAAGAGAGAGAGAGAGAAAAGAAGAAGGAATGAAGGGATAGACGGAAAGAGGGAGGAAGAGGAGAGGAAAAGTGATGCAAGGAGGGCGAGAGAGGAGGTAGAGAGGGGGAAAGGGAGGGCAAGAGAGGGGGTAGGGAGGGGGGAAAGGGAGGGCGAGAGAGGGGGTAGGGAGGGGGGAAAGGGAGGGCGGGCAATTACAAGACCACCCGCTGAGGGAGGACCGTCAGGCTGCCGCTACTAATGTCTTCATTCCTGTGTGATGGTGGGGGGTACGTGTCAGAGAGAGAGAGAGAGAGGGGGGAGGGGGGAGGAGAGAGAGAGAGAGAGAGAGAGAGAGAGAGAGAGAGAGAGAGAGAGAGAGAGAGAGAGAGAGAGAGAGAGAGAGAGAGAGGGAGGGAGGGAGGGAGGGAGGGAGGGAGGAAGGAGAGAGACGGAGAGAGAGAGGGGGGGGAAGGAAGAGAGAGAGAGAGAGAGAGAGAGAGAGAGAGAGAGAGAGAGAGAGAGAGAGAGAGAGAGAGAGAGAGGGGGGGGAGGGAGGGAGGAAGGAGAGAGAGAGGGGGGGAGGGAGAGAGAGAGAGAGAGAGAGAGAGAGAGAGAGAGAGAGAGAGAGAGAGAGAGAGAGAGAGGAGGGGGGGGGGAGAGAGAGAGAGAGAGAGAAAGAGACAGAGAGAGAGAGAGACAGAGACAGAGAAACAGACAGAGAGAGATATAGGAGAGGAGAGAAAAAGAAAGAGACAGAGACTGAGACAGAGAATGTGTATGGGAGATATGTGGTTGTGTGAGAGAAAGAAAAGAATGAGATATATATAGAGAGAAAAGGATGGGGAGCGAGAGGGACAGAGAGAAAGAGGAATGAAATAATTGATGCTAGGATCTGATATGAAAATTAATAAAGAAACTTAAACAAATGATAAAGAAAACATAATTTATTTTTCTACCAAATATAGTAATGAATAACCAGAGAATCAAAGGAAAGGATTAAACAAACAAATAAACGAAGTAGATATGTAAACAAAGGCAAAAACAACAAAACAAAGAAAACAACAGCAACAAGAACAGACACACACAAACGTATTTATAACAAACTTTATTTTGTCCAATCAATAATTCTCTTAATTCTTCACATTAATATACATGTTGGTTTTACAAATGCATAAAAGTACGATATGCATGCGATAATATAGACAAAATGAGATTCATAATGATAATGATTATGTCAAATAGACCATGATGATAACAATGATAAAAGCATGATGATAGTAATGACAAAAATAATGATGATGAAGATATTTGAAAAATTCCACGGTTATGATTCAGATTCTACCAAAAAAAGCTATAAATATGAAATACAAATAACATAAAAGGATAACGGGTAGCCTTGTTATACGTCGACGTAAATTAGAGGCATTCAAAACAACTATTTATGTTATAAAGAACACGATAAAGTGGCCAATAAAAATCCCCGAGGCATATGCGCACATACATACATACACATACACATACACGCAGATATACTTACACACACTTACACCATCATAAGTACATTTTATCTCTCTCTTTCACACACATACACACAAACATACACATACATGCACACACACACACAAACACACAAATGAACACACACATACAAACATGTACACAAACACACACAAACACACAAATGAACACACACATACAAACATGTACACAAACACACACGCACACATACACAAACACACATATACACGCACACAAACACACACACATGCACACAGACACAGACACACACACACACACGCCCCGCCCCCCCTCCCCCGCTTTGCCTAGGCCTATAACTCACAATCCTTCCTTCACAACCCCGGACTTCCCACCTCACCAGGCCCGCTGCGGACGTAATAGTAGCGCAACTCGACTCTCACCTTATTATCGGTTATAACCTTCCTACTTATCACCTCGTGTGTCATTATTCCCTTCGATTATCTATCATTGCTCTCTCTCTCTCTCTCTCTCTCTCTCTCTTCTAACCTTCTTTTCCCCCTTTTTCAAGATTTCCCTTTTTTCATGTCTTTTATCTTCGACCTCACCTTCTTTCTACTTCATCTTCTTTCTTCTATTTTTCCCTCGTTTCCATTCTCCTTTTCTTTCTCCACTTCTTTTCTTCTTTCTCTTCTCTTCTTTCTGCTCCTCCACCTCTTCTTTCTTTCTTCTTCCTCCCTCTTTTCCTCCCCCCCCATCTCCCCGATCTCCCCTCCCCTCTTTCTCTCTCCTACTTTCTCCTCCTCTTCTTCTCGCTACATCCCATTCGTACTCTCCCCCCTCCCCTTTCTTCTTTTCCTTACCTCTTCCTCTTCTTCACCTCCCCTCCCCCTCCTCTTCCCCTACTCCGTCTGCTTTCCCCCCCATTCCCACTGCTCCCCCTAAATTCTCTTCATTTCCCCCGTTTCCCCTTTATTCCCCACTTATTCTTCCCTTCCTAATTACCTCACCCCCTCTCCTACTCCCTTCCTACCTCTTTCTCATCCTCTTCTCATTCTCCTTTTTCCCCCTTTCCCACTTCTCCCTCACTTTCTCGTCTCTCTCCCTCCCCCCACCTTTCCCCTCC
>BOPN01000994.1:30000-32500 GCA_017312705.2 Penaeus japonicus
TCTATCTCTCTCTCTATTTTGCTCTCTCTCTCTTGCTCTTGTTTTATTTCTTTCTCTATTGCTCTGTCTCTTTCTCTCTTGCTCTCTCTTTATCTCTTTCTCTTTTGCTCTCTCTCTCTCTTGCTCTCGCTCTCGCTCTCTCTCTCTCTCTCTCTCTCTCTCTCTCTCTCTCTCTCTCTCTCTCTCTCTCTCTCTCTCTCTCTCTCTCTCTCTCTCTCTCTCTCTCTCTCTCTCTCTCTCTCTCTCTCTCTCTCTCTCTCTCTCTCTCTCTCTCTCTCTCTCTCTCTCTCTCTCTCTCACTCTCGCTCTTGCTCTATCCTATGTTTTACCTTCTTTGGAAGGATATGTGTATTATGTATATATATATATATATATATATATATATATATATATATATATATATATATATATATATATATATGAATATATATATATATATATATATATATATATATATATATATATATATATATATATATATATGTGTGTGTGTGTGTGTGTGTGTGTGTGTGTGTGTGTGTGTGTGTGTATGCATATATATATTTTTTTTTTTTTCTTTTTTTTCTTTTTTTTTTATTTTCTTTTTCGTTTATATCTTGGTTCATAATCCGTTTGATATTATGACTGAATAATCTTTATAATTCTAAATGAAGTGACGCGCGAGTCTGTGGAGCGATGATGACGTAAGTAATTTCCAAGGGATTACAATGTGCTTTCTCAGTGACTTCTATTTCTCATTTATCGATTATATGGCTTTTATATTTTCGTTTTTCTTTCATTAATATCTTTTTCAACTTTGATTTTTAGTGATCTTCATGAAGGAGGAGTTAAAGATATATTTTTTGTAAAATCTGTTTGTTGCGTAAGAATGTCTGGAATATTGGCAAATCTGTATTTTTTTTTTCTCTCTCCTTCTGATTCTCCTCTTTTGTCCGATTTTTCTTCTTCCCTGCTCTTCCTCCTCTTTTTTTTTATTCTTATATTTTTATCTATTCCTTTCTTCTTGTTTTTTTTTCTTATAATTCATCATCTCCTTCTTGTTTTTCTCTATTCCTCTCTTCTTAGCCATCTTCTACTTCTATTCCGTTTTCTTCTCTTCTTCCTCATCCTTCTACATTCTCCGCTTCTTCTTTTTCCTCTTCTTCTTTTTCTCCTCCCCCACCCTCCTCCTCCTCCTCCTCCTCCCCCTCATCCTCTCCCTCCTCCTTCTCCTCCTCCTCTTCTTCCCCCTCCTCCTCTCCCTCCTCCTTCTCCTTCTCCTTCTCCTTCTCCTCTCCCTCCTCCCTCTCTCCCTCCCCCCCCTTCCTCCTCCTTCCCCCCCTCCGTCTCCCCTCCCTCTCTCCCTCCTCCTCCGTCTCCCCTCCTCCTCTCTCCCTCCTCCTCCTCCTCCTCCTCCTCCCTCCTCCTCTCCCTCCTCCTTTCCCTCTACCTCCATCTTCTCCCTCCTCCTTCCCCTCTTCCTCCTCTTCCTCCCTCCTCCTCCTCTTCCTCCCCCTCCACCACCACCAGTACCTCCTCCTCCTCCTCCTCCTTCTCTTCCTCCTCCTCCTCCTTCTTGCTCTCCTCCCACTTCCATAAATGACTTTTCAAAACCGGAAGTGATTTAAGTCTAATGATAGCTATTGCACAAAAAATATATATATATTTACATAACAGAGAAAATCATTGATATTATGATTTATGAAGACACGTTTAATTAGTGAAGATATGATTATGATAATTAACGAGATGATAAAATCAACGACAGATTAATGACCTTAATGAAACGATTCCTTAATATTAGCGATAACTTTTGAAACATTCATGGTGAAAGAAACAAATATATGAGAAATAGATATATAAACTTAAATAGACAAATGATAATGATGAATGAAAAATGTAAATCAATCATCTCACAGACAAACAGATAAATATATCAAGGAATTACCAGGATCAGAAAGAGTGATCTATCATTAAAGATATTGATGTCGTTATGAAACAGATGGTATTAATGATAACAATAATGATAACTCAATAACACTAAAACAAGAACAAGAACAATGAAAACATCTTCATTACTTTTTTTTTTAGGATTTATCAGTGATCGTTAATTGCTGTTGGTTTTTGTCATTGCAATATTTTCATATTATCCGAGCTGTTTAAAAAGTATGTTTTTTCTGCCACATCTTCATTGTAAGATCCAATTCTTATTATGTTATTTATTTATCAAAACATGTTTTTAAAAAATCAATATTGCTCATCACTATCAATATAATAGTGATGAGGTTAATGATAGTAATTCTAATAATCATCCTCATTATGTAAAATTAATGAAATTGATGATAATGATTATGATAATGATATTAAGGATGATAAAGATGACACATGCAAAGGGTAATAAGGATCATAATAGCAGTGACGAGAATAATAGCAATAACGGTATTGATTATAGAATAATGATGAATGAATAATGACAATAAGATCAATACTAATAATACCAGTGAAATAATAATAATAATAA
>BOPN01000994.1:40000-45000 GCA_017312705.2 Penaeus japonicus
ATAACAATGATAATAGTTATAATAATACTGAGGCTAGTAATAACGATAATTATCATCATTCTTATGACAATAATGATGATAATGACAATAACTAAAATAATGATGATAATGACAATAACTAAAATAATGATGATAATGACAATAACTAAAATAATGATGATAATGACAATAACTAAAATAATAATGATAATAGTAACCATAACTCTACCTCTCTCCCTCATCCCACCCATGTCTCCCTCGCCAGTGTTACCAGAAAGTGTCAGAAAAAAGAGCGACTCAGAGCTTGGAGTTAGTAACAGCCAACACAAGACTGTAATATAACAAGATAACATTTATACTTAGAGCCTTGCACATTTCCCGGCGATTTGGTAGTCAAACAGTGGCTGGATGCAAGAAAGTGTCTAATGCCAGTGATCTTCGTGGTAGGTCAGAATAGGTCACGGGCAATTTAGATCATTCTTCGCTTGGATTTAGAACTGTCGTGATTTTCCTTTTTTTTTTTTTTTAATAGCGTTGGTTTATTTTTTTTTCTAGCTCTCTTTTCTTTGTTTTATTCTCCTTTTTCGTTTTTTTTTTATATTGGTTCTTGGTCTCTGTTTGTCTGTCTGTTTGTGTTTCTGTCTCTCTGCCTCTTTCTTTCTCTTTTTCTCTCTCTGCCTCTTTCTCTCTCTCTCTCTCTCTCTCTCTCTCTCTCTCTCTTTCTTTCTTTCTTTCTTTCTTTCTCTCTCTCTCTCTCTCTCTCTCTCTCTCTCTCTCTCTCTCTCTCTACCTACCTATCTATCTATCTATCTATTTATCTCTTTCTCTCTCGATCGCTCTCTCTCTCTCTCCCTCTCATTTTTGTCTTATCGTTACTTTTATTGTGATTGCTACTTCCCCCATTCTAATTAATTGTATAATTATTTTGTTGGATTTTCCTCCGTTCAGTATCTGCCGTATCCTCATTATCATTATCATCATAATCATTGATGTCATCTTTTAGAGAAATATTTTATATCATTACCATTTTCTTTATCGTGTCCACACCCTTCTCTCTCTCTCTCTCTCTCTCTTTCTCTCCCTCCCCCCACCTCTCTTTCTCTTTGTCAGTTTATCTGTAAAGAGAGACATATAATAAGAAGACTGAGTGAAGGGCGGAGAGACATGGAAAAAGACAGAATGAGCGAGCGAACGAGAGCGAGAGAGAGAGAGAGAGAGAGAGAGAGAGAGAGAGAGAGAGAGAGAGAGAGAGAGAGAGAGAGGCAGATATATATATATATAGAGAGAGAGAGAGAGAAAGAGAGAGAGAGAGAGAGAAAGCTAAGCTACAGAAAAAAAAGCGAAAACAAAAATAAAAAAAGACAATACATAACACAATAACTAAGAAAGTTGAAGAGATAAACACACAAACAGAGCCCCTCCCCCCCCCAAAAAAAAAAAAGTAAAATGAAATAGATAAAGAATAATTACAATAAATAATGAACAGCAACAATGGTAATGATAATACACTTCTAAGGAAATAGGCAAGTGATATTGCTAATGATAATAATAGTAATAATAAATCAAGTTATATAAAACCCGACTTATTCATCCCTGAATAACTTAATGAATAACAAAAGTTATTCTGCACAACGAAGAAGGACGAGACATCTTAGCGTACAGGCCGAGATAGCAGACGACCTCTCGAAAAACACCGGAGGAATTTAGGATCTTAAGGGAGGTTAGCGACGCTCTGCAGGTGGCATCTCTCTCTCTCTCTCTCTCTCTCCCTATCTATCTATCTCTATCTCTCTCTCTATCTATTTCTCTTCTCTATCTATCTCTATCTCTCTCTTTCTCTATCTATCTATCTATCTTTCGTTCTCTTCATTTTTCTTTCTCTTTCCCTCTCTCTCTCTCTTTCTATTTATCTTTCTCTTTCTCTTTCTTTCTCTCTCTCTCTCTCTTTCTCTCTCTGTCTCCCCTTTCTCTCTCTCTCTCTCTCTCTCTCGCCCCCTCCCCCTCTCTCCCTCTCTCTCTCTCTCTCTCTCTCTCTCTCTCTCTCTCTCTCTCTCTCTCTCTCTCTCTCTCTCTCTCTCTCTCTCTCTCTCTCTCTCTCTCTCTCTCTCTCTCTCTCTTCTTTCGGATGCTTGACGGTATCCTGCTCAGGTGCTGCTAGTTTGGGGTGGTGGGGTGGAGGGGGGCGGGGGTAGAGGTAGTAGTGGGAGGTTGGGGTAAGGGTGGTGGTTGGATGGTGATGTGATGGTAGTAGTGTTGAGTGGTTATGGTGATGGTGGTGGTTATGGTGGGGATGGTGATAAAGATGATTGATAATTGAAGATTGATGATGATGATGATATTAGTTATAGTAATAATAGTAATCATAATAATGATGATGGTTATGATTATAATAATAATGACAATAATGGTGAAAATACCAATAATAATAATGGAAAAACTTGATACTAATACTAATAACAATCATAACAATAACGAAGATTATGATGATATAGGTAATAATGATAAAAACAATATCAAAAAGGATGATGATAAACCTTTTGCTGTAGAAGGCCATAAAACAAGCATTAATCCTATGTGCTTGGGCGCTTAAATAATAGCGCTTCCTTTGTTTATATGTCTCATCTGATCGGTAAGAAATATGTATCACTTGTCACGTCGATAAAAAATAAGGCAAGTGTCTAATAATGTCTAATCATGATATCAATAAACGGAGAGAGAAAACTGAAATCATTATTTTCCATACACCTCCGTGCCAACTAACCCCCCCCCCCCCCCATACTCTCCCTCACTACCTCCCCCCCCCGCTATCCTTCTAGTCTACCCCACCCCTCAACCCCATTTCCCCCTACCCCTTCCAACCCCCGACTCTACCCTCCACCCCTCCAACCTACCCTCCACCCCTCCATCCTACCCACCCCTCCTACCCTTCACCCCACCCTACCCTCCATCCCCCAACCCCTCCACCCCCAACCCCCCCACCCACACCCCCACCATTGCTCCCCAACCGCTCCACCCCACCCTACCCTCCACCTCCCCCCCTTCCCCAACCTCCCCAACCTCCCCAACCCCTCCACCTCACCCCCACCCCCACCATTCCCCCCAATCCCCCACCCCCCACCCCCACCATTCCCCCTCCCTTCCCCAACCTCCCCAACCCCCCTCCCTCCCCCTCGTTTGTGTAAGTGTCCCGCCCAGCTGATCATTCGGACAGTCCAGCCTCCGCCCCGTCTCCGCCCGTCGTGAATGCGTCGTCTAATTGCCCCTAATGAGTGCCACTGATTGGTTCTTAGAGTGCCAGTTCAGCGTTTTGTCCCTGGCATTGACGTGTGTGCCCGGTGGACGAGGCGGTGGCAGTCATGGCCGCGCGGTGCCACTTTGGGCGTGGGACGGGGGCGGGTGGGGGGGGTGGGGGGGTGAGAGATGGTAGGGGTAAAGGAAAGGCAGGAAGGGGGTAGTAGTTGTAGTGGGGAGAGGAGGGAGGGGAGGGGAAGGGGTATGGGAAGGTGGGGAGAGGGGTGGTGAGAGTGGCGGAAGTGCTATTGGTTGAATGGTTGACTCCTGTCTCTCTCTCCACCTCCCTCTCCCTCTTTTCTTTCTCTGTTTACTTCCCCCCTAATTCTTTATCCAGCTCCTCTATTACCTTTCTTCACTCTTCACTTCCCTCCTTTTCCTTCCCTCTTTCCATCTTCCCTTCTTTCTCCTCCTTCTTTGTCTCCCTTCCTCCCTTTTCCTTATCTCTATCTCCTCTCGCCCTTCTCTCTCTTTCTCTCTTTCCATCCCCTTTTCCCCTTCTTTCGCCCTCTCCCCCCTTCTCTTCCCCTCTCTGCCTCTTCCTCTTTCTTTTTATTTCTTTTTATTTTATTCTGTTGTATTTATTTATCTGTTTCTTTACGTGGGTATGGAATGGGTATTATTATCTTCACTTTTCTCTTATTTATCTTTTATTCCTTTACTAGCCTCTCATCTTCTGAAAAAAAACTTTAATGGTGTTTATGGGATATACCTTCTTTTATATAATTAATATCAATGTTATCTTAGTATGAACATTTCTTTATGATTGTTATCATAACCATGATAACAAAAATAATTACCAACTATTATCCTCCTCATTATTATCATCATTACTGATTTTATTACCATTTTGATGTTATCATAATGGATATCCACAATTATTAACATAATCATTATTGTCATCATATATGACAGACCTCTATTGCAACGCTATTGTTATCATCATCAACATATCTATCATTACTCTAATCAAGAAAACTATTATGATCATCATCATTAACCTTGTGGATGTTAGTATTTTTGTTAACAGTATTGTCTTCATAACAGTTATCATTATTCTTGTTTACAGTGTTATGGTTATTATCATAAGATATTTTTTTTTATCAAGAATACAATATTCTCTATCGTTGTGAATCTTATTATTATCATAATCATATTCTTCTCACATTTAGATCCATTCTATTGCTCCTATCATGATTATTGTTATCATACCATTAGTCACGTTTCTATAAAGATTGTCAAGTATCATTATTTGTTACTTTTAACAATGTTGCAGTGATTGCAATACGAACAAATGGTGTAACTTTCATGATGATAATCATTGCAAATTATTTCCATTGCAATGATCATTATCACAAATTAATGTCATGAGTATTCAATAACATCGTTATTATTATTTATTTGCATTATTAATATCATTACTCTTATTACTGCAGTTGTTGGTTACCATTATTCCTATTGCTGTTAAGATAACTTTAAATTACTTTATAATTATTATAGTTGATAAAACTGATTTATCTTCACTTAAGTCGTTCTTTCACATATCAGGAATATAGATTATTTAGGGTTCACAAAGTGCATTCATTTTTTACCTGTCGTTTTTTCTGATTATCTCCATTATTTTCATTTATAACATGACTGTTATCAAAATTTGTCTTCTATTCAGCTCCGAGCCTATGCCCCAAATAAACCATTATTCCCTTTTCTTCGAAAATATGAATAAATTAGAA
>BOPN01000994.1:50000-52500 GCA_017312705.2 Penaeus japonicus
GCAAGTGTTCCTGTTGGACATACGGCCATTGGGAATACGCGGGGCTGATAACCCAGAGGTCGAGGTGTCTTTATGTTTGTCTGTCTGTGTTGCCTTGTCTTGACTTATCTATCTGTCTGTCTGTCTGCGTCTGTCCACTTTATCAGGGTTATTACTACTTCTTTATAAGCATTGTCATCATTTTATAACGGAAATATTACCATTATCGTAGTTACAACTAAGTTGACTTTCATCTTTATGATTATCTGATTTGATCTATCAGTCTATCTATATTTTCTTTTAAGGTAAATGCTTTTTATCTATCTATCTATTACATTTGTATCATATAAAAAAGAAAATCGCATTAAGAACCAAACACTCATTGTTGACAGCGAACCGATGAGAATACTCCTGTTACCATCACACTACCACAGGTATATAATTTGTTATAGGTAATCATAGCACGTGTCATAGTATCTAATGTTTATGTTTTGTTTATCTCTATTGTAACTGCGGAGTTGAGATGTGTATCTGTGTGTTCGTCTACCCATTAAATATCACACACACACACACACACACACACACACACACACACGCACACACACACACACAAACACATATATATATATATAGATATATATAAACATACATATGCATGGACACAAAAACATACATACACATATGTATACACAATACACAAATAACAAGTAACGTAAATCATCTTCCATATCATACAGTACATTTACCTGTATCGTCTTATCAATATCAGTAAATATTCCCTGTCACTCGCACTTACCTTTTTGTAGCATAGACCGCCATGATGGATTGCCATTATTATTTTCCCATCTAGATGATGATGTCGGTCTGTCAACCATACGAGATGATGGCGACGGCTCCTCGCATCGTAACGAGAGTTGCAACTGTGATATGTCATATATATATATATATATATATATATATATATATATATGTATATATATATAGAGAGAGAGAGAGAGAGAGATAGATAGATAGATAGATAGATAGAGAGAGAGAGAGAGAGAGAGAGAGAGAGAGAGAGAGAGAGAGAGAGAGAGAGAGAGAGAGAGGGGGAGAGAGAGAGAAAGAGATAGATAGATAGATAGAGAGAGAGAGAGAGAGAAGCGGGCACCCTCTTACCTGCACCTAAAACGCACTGCTTGTGTATAAATGTACAACCATGAGTGACGCTTCATCATTAGCAACGGATGCGAGAAGAAGAACTATGAATCAGTCTAAAAATACTCATAAATCACTATCGAAAAAGAAAACGAGATCTATCAATTCTCTGCCTGTCTGTCTGTATGTCTGTATGTATGTCTATATCACTGTCGCTCTCTCTGTCTGTCTGTCTGTCTCTGTCTCTCTCTTTGCCTCTGTCTCTCTCAATTTCTATCTCTATCTAGCTGTCTCTCTTCATATCTTTTCATTCTTCCTATCTTCCTCCTTCTCTTTGTCTTCATCTCCTCCCCTTTTCTCTCCCTTCCTCTCTCTCTCTCTCTCTCCCTCACCCCTCCTCTCTGCCTCTCCCCCCTTTCCCCCTTCTCTCCTCCTCCCCGACTCTTCTTCCTATGATTTCCCCCTTGACCCTCTCCCTCCCCCCCTCTCCATTTCCCTCGCTTTCCCTCCTCCTTCTCTCCCGCCCTCTCCCCCCTCTCCCTCTCCTCCTCTCCTCTCTCTCTCCCCCACTCTCCCCCTCCTTTCCCCATCTTCCCCCCTCTCCATCTCCCCCCTATCTCTCGTTTTCCCTCTCTCCTCTCTCTCTCCCACTCTCCCTCTCCTCCCCCTCACCCCTCTCTCCCCGCCCCCCCTCTCCTTCTCTCCCTTTCTCCCTCTCTGTTTCCCCCTATCCCTCTCCCCCCTCTCCCTCTCCTCCTCTCCTCTCTCTCTCCCCCACTCTCCCCCTCCTTTCCCCATCTTCCCCCCTCTCCATCTCCCCCCTATCTCTCGTTTTCCCTCTCTCTCTCCCACTCTCCCTCTCCTCCCCCTCACCCCTCTCTCCCCGCCCCCCCTCTCCTTCTCCCCCTCTCCCCCTATCCTTCCCCCTCCCTCTCTCCCCGCCCCCCCCCTCTCCTTTTCCCCACCCCTCTCCTTTTCCCCACCCCTCCTCTCTCCCTCTCCTTCTCCCCCTCTCCCCCTATCCTTCCCCCTCCCTCTCCTTTCCCCCCCCCCCGCCCCCCCGCTCCCCCCCCCCCTCCATCTTCCGTCGCCGCCGCTTCCGTCGCTGCATCTCGCGAGCGCCGGCCAAGTTAGTCGCGCCAACATCAACACAAAGTTTGTATTGTTGATAGAGGTGCCGGAGCGTGACCCGTGGGACCATGAATAATTCAGTGGGACCCGGTTCCTTTGCTGGGGGTAGGGGGTTCAGGGGGTGAGGGTGGGGGAGCAGGGTGGCGTAGGGAAGGGGGTGGGTTTTGGGGGTGGCGTGAGGAAGGGAGAGGAGGAGGATCGGGTTTGGGAGGTAGGGGGAGAAGGATGTTTTGTGTGTTTGTGTGTGTGTGTG
>BOPN01000994.1:66064-68564 GCA_017312705.2 Penaeus japonicus
GCCAAGCACGTGTGACAGCCTGCGCGGAGTGCTTGCGAAAATGAATTGTTGATAAGATGGCGTTCGGCAAATACGAGCGAACAAAATCACGGGGCACTTCTATAACCCGTGTGCGTGTGAGTGTGCGTGTGTGTGTGCGCGCGCGCCGTCAAACTAGGGTTGGATGATTCTTTTAGCGAGGAGCAGCAGCATCATGATGTCCGTCAGGTGAATATGTCACAGGGTATAAGCATACGTCCTTGGGAAATGGCACTGTTATGTAATCTGATAACGCTATGGGAATTGTTTTACCAAATGATATAAGTGAGGGAAGGATAGTTCGACACTTCCAGGAAAGATTAACATGCATACTTACGTACTTACGTTTTTGTGTTTGCGTTCGTGTTTGTGCGTTTGGGTTGTTTTTCATGGTCTCCATTTCCAGTTTTATCATGATTTATTAGCACAAATAGTAAATGTTTCTTTGGTATGAATATATTTTGTCTGTCTGTTAATCTCTTAATGATCTTAGCCATGTAGTTTCCCCTCTTAACGTATTATTAGTTTAAGCAGTAACCTGAGAAAAAAAATGCGCTTATGCGTGACGTCTGATAAGGCCGTAGTTTTTATCCTGTGTTCTAAGCTCCAAGTCTAGAAACGAGGAGGATATTGTGCACCTTTCGCCGTGTGCATTGTTACCCCCAGTGAGCACTAACGTTTTTTTTTTCTTTCTTTCACAGGTGAGTGACCGTGTGCTGATCTATCGTATCCCCCTCCCCTCCCCCTCCCGCTCTACAGCTGTGTAAATGTAAGGGACACCAGTATTCTTTTTTTTTTCTAATCCTAGGGTTTTCACGTTTCCAGGCGCACTAGTGTTTATACTTTATTTATTTATTCGCACACCAATATCAAGTATTACGCATATCCTTCCAATCCTGGTGTGTTTTAAACTCCGCATTGTTGCGTTGGTGTTCTGTGATATATTCAGTGGTGTTATTAGGGCATCTGTACTCATTACCGGAGTGTTACTATATGTGGGTTTCATAGGCTCAGGAAGAGCAGCTTTGTAGTCTGCTGTATTTGAACGAAGAAACATAAGAGAGAGTCAAATCTTCGGCGTTAATGGGAAGTGCAATTCTGCAGCTGTGAACAATAATGTTAAAATTGTAACTTGTAACAGGTGAACATCGAACAGCTAGTTGAGTGATGCACTCAGGCTACCTCGCACACATGCAGATACACATGTGTTTGCTAACAAACGAATACAGTGTGATATCTCTCCACCCCCCCTCTCTCTCCCTCTCTCCCTCCCTCCCTCCCTACCTCCCTCCCTCCCTCCCTCCCTACCTCCCTCCCTACCTCCCTCCCTACCTCCCTCCCTACCTCCCTCTTCCCCCCAGCAAGGATGTCATTACGATAACTATGGGGGCCATGCATGTCTCTAGTGCAGATGAATGTTCCCAGCATGCGGTGTGCGTGACAGAGCGACCCAGTGCACAGACTTTGACTCCCAGGGCTAATTGCAGGAAACCGAGGCTCAGTGGCTCTAGTGCAGTTGTCACTACTTTGTTCCTCCCCCCCCCCCCACCGCTACCCTCCTCGCCCTCCGCCAGCCTCTCTCCCCCTCTCACCTTTACTCCCTCTCACTTACTCCTCACTTTCTCTCTTTTCTTCTTCCCCGTTGTTCGCCAATCTCTTTCTCGTCCTCCTGTGTATCCTCATTTCATTCTCTCTCTCTCTCGGCCTCTTCATCTCCCTATCTTTATCGCTATCCCTCCCACTCCCCCTCCCTCCCTCTTCGCCGACGTTGCGGCCTGGGAGGTTGAAGAGGATTGTAGCATACCGTTGCTTGGGTGTGCGACCTTTCCTCTCGACGTGTGACCTTTTTCCTGCCTATCCATCCTGGTTTACCTTTGGCTTTTTGTCGCAGTCGCCGCCGCCTTTCTGATGCGTGAATGAAAGAGTCCCAGGGTTGGTTTGTAATCCTATCACAGGGATGTGGTCCTCTGTCGCACTCACTCCTCGGGACGTGTTTTCATGTGGGATTGTTAGCGAGTCGGCGGCGACCGATGTGACTTTTTTCTCTTTTTTTTCCGTTGCGAGCGGTCTTGCGTTTCAGTTTGTCGTGTTGTCGCAGTGAACCTTCCTCACCTTCCTCTTTCCCTTCTCCTCCTCCTACTCTTTCTCTGCCTCCTCCTACTCCTCCTCCTCCTCCATCTCCTCCTCCTCCTCCTCCTCCTCCTCCTCCTCCTCCGCCTCCTCCTACTGCCACTCCTCCGCCTCCTCCGCTTCTTCCTACTCGTCCTCTTTCTTTCCCTTCCCTTCCCTTTCTCTTTTTTTCCTTCCTCTTCGTCTTCTCTTCCTTCCCCTTTCTTTTCCTCCTCCCCCGTCCCTCCCCTTCTCCCTTTCCCTTCCCCTTCTCCCTTTCCCTTTCCCCTTCCCCTTTCCCTTTGCCTTTCCCCTTCTCCTTTCCCTTTCCCCTTCTCCTTTCCCTTTCCCCTTCTCCTTTCCCTTCCCCCTC
>BOPN01000994.1:73564-76064 GCA_017312705.2 Penaeus japonicus
AAGTGCCACTCGAGAGAGAAGGGGGAGCCCTCCCCCCCTCCTCCCTGACGGAACGGTGGAGGTAGGGTAGATGTGTAGGAGGAAAGTAGGGAGGTAGATGGGAGTGACGGTAGGGAGGGAGAAAGAAAGAAAGAAAAAAAAGAAAGAAAGAAAGAAAGAAAGAAAGAAAGAAAGAATAAAGAAAGAAAACATGGTTGGAAGGAAGAAGGAAAGAGATGTAGGCTAGGTAGGTAGATCAGTAGGTAGGTTAGAAGGAAGGTAGAAAGAAAGAAAGAAAGAAAGAAAGAAAGAAAGAAAGAAAGAAAGAAAGAAAGAAAGAAAGAAAGATATAGACAGACACAGACAGACAAACGAAAAAGGAAGAAAGAAAGAGATGTAGATAAATAGATGAATAGGTTGGAAATAAGGAAGACGAGAAGAGAGGTACCTTAGTTAGGTTGGAAAACTAAAAGAAAAAAAGGAAATGTAGGTTGGAAGGAAGGAGAAAAATGGTAAGTAGGTAAGTTTGAAGAAAGGAAGATAGGTTAGTAGGTATGTACGTGGGTAGGTAGATAGGTATATTGGTCGGTCGGTCGGTCGGTCGGTATGGTGGTGGTGGTGGTGGAAGGAGGGGGGGGGGGCTGCTTAACGG
Source organism: Penaeus japonicus (assembly GCA_017312705.2). Lineage (NCBI taxonomy): Eukaryota > Metazoa > Arthropoda > Malacostraca > Decapoda > Penaeidae > Penaeus > Penaeus japonicus. The sequence goes on from BOPN01000994.1 coordinate 74,196, forward strand.
TCCAGGTAGAGGAAAGCGACGGAGAGTCCATGAAAGGTAGCAGTGTGTGTTTACTACGGTCTTATTGTTCGTTACTAATGACGCTGCTTCAATAACACTCTGGCAGTGAATGACCGAGTCGGGATGCTCGGTTTGTGCAGTGTCTTTTGTGGGGGCTGGTGGGTGGGTAGGGTGTGTGTGGGGGGGGGGGATGTAAGTAAGAGGGATGCTGTTGGTGGTTTAGTATTTCTGTATAGCCTTTATTATCTTCATCGTCTTCATTATCAGCTGTTGTGTAAATGAGGGTTAAGAGGTAAATGCGAGCTTTGGGTGATTGGAAGAGATTAGTGATTGTGTTTTGATCCAGCGAGGTGGTGATGGGTTATTATGATTCGTATCTCGAATCTTCTAGGGTTAAGGACATCGGGTCTGTAGTTTTTTTTACAATTGAGAAAGGTCTTAAGTGTCCTTTTATTAACAGTTCATCGACGCGACCTGTTTTTTTTTAAGTATCAGCGATTTCATTCGGAGCTGCAGCCTGTTACATCTTATAAGCCAATACATGTGTTAATTCAGGTACCGTAAGAGCGCTCGGGAATCTGTTCGGTTGAAGATTTCGTGCAATGATCTTGAACAACCACTGACAGATCATAACACCCAAAAAAAGACCTAAACCATTGCGAACCGCGATTCAGTCTTTCAGTATCGCGAACTGTTGCAGTGACGTCGTGACTTGTCCTTATCGTTTGCAATATTCAACAAGCGCTCTCTCTCTCTCGCTTCCTTTTTCTCTTGCCATCTCCCAATTCCTCGGGTGCGTCGTAGCTTGCAATTTGATGTGTTATTTTATAAACATTTTAGCCTGCCAGTTGACACAGTTGTGAGTATGAGGGAGCGAGGTGCCCGTGTCCACGTGGGTTTACTGGCGAAGTCTAGCTGATGGATGTGAGCAGGTGGAGTGACGTGATGGAGTTGCGGAGTTGCACCCGGCTATTGATTGAGCAGGGTGGCTACTTGATTATTCATGTAAATTATCGGTGTGTGTTTTTTTTCAACGGCCCTCATATTGAGAGAGAAACGAGAGTGAATTGTAAGTTTTGTTTGGGCTTGCTTGCCTGCCGTCTTATTTATTTATTTATTTATTTATATTATTGTGGATGTCTTTGATTGCCACGTGTCTCTCTGACGTATCATTTTAATAGCGCGAACGTTGTACGTGGATAGTATTAAAGACCCGTCGACGTCGACTTTCCTTTCCTTCCATCAGTCATGTAAATTAAAAGAGATAAGTTCAGGCATCGGAACCCCATTCCCTCGCCCCCCCCCCCCCCCCCAACCCCTCCCAGCCACTTGCCTGTATTTGCAGATGTTGAAGTATGAGGATACCAATATTGAGGCAATTGTAAGTTTATATGCGTGCTTGTGCTTGGACAATGCATTTTTTTTCCCTTGCGGAGCGCTCAGAAGCAGAACCGGTCGATTGCTTTTTTTTGCAACTTTTGACAAGAGATGCATACTTTGATCAACTCAGAATCCAGGAGGAAGATTGGGAGACACATATGCAGTTCGCCAGACTGTATTTCTCATTTTTATTGGATAAATGATGATTGCGCATCTCGATTCGACGCTGTTGGAATCGCGAGGTTGCCCGGAGTGAGTCTTGGTTATAAGCGCGGATTGGGTCGACTTGTGTCTGACCGAGGATGTTCCTGCAAGTGGTTAAGAAGTAGAAGACATACAGTCACACAAACAGACACACACACACACACACACACACACACACACACACACACACACACACACACACACACACACACACACACACACACACACACACACACACACACACAGAAAGGTGCAAGTTCTCCCGAACACTCCTCACTATATATA
>BOPN01000994.1:98564-118564 GCA_017312705.2 Penaeus japonicus
CGCGGAAGATGCAGCACCCAGTTGGAGCAGATACAGAAGACCCATTGATCCCACCTGTCAAAGATAAGAAGCGCATGAGATTTTTCGGTATATGTGGGCTCTCCAAGGCGGCAACACCGGTTATGTTGACACAGTCGGTTTTTTTCTTGGTTTGGAGCGCGTAGGCGGGGAGGATAAAACACACGCAGTTACTGTCACTCGCGCACCGTCACTTGTTGACACGAGCAGCCTTGCCACCATCCCTGCTCACTCGCTCGCTCGCTCGCTCGCCGCTGATAATACTATTGCTCCTGCTGTTGCTCCTGCTACTGCTCTTCCTCCTGCTGCTGCTCCTGCTTCTCCTCCTGCTTCTCCTCTCTCTCTCTCTCTCTCTCTCTCTCTCTCTCTCTCTCTCTCTCTCTCTCTCTCTCTCTCTCTCTCTCTCTCTCTCTCTCTCTCTATCTCTATCTCTTCTCTCTATTCTCTCTATTCTCTCTCTATCTCTTCTCTCTCTTCTCTCTCTTCTCTCTCTTCTCTCTCTTCTCTCTCTTCTCTCTTCCCTCTTCCCTCTTCCCTCCCTCCATTACCGCCAGAGAGGAATGGGATCACGGAAGACATCATCCATTTTTCACGCAACAAGTGATGGTGTAGAGATTCCTGCTTTGATGTTACAAAGGGGGTTGAATTGTCTTGCGATTCAATAGGATTTCGACACATGACAGACGGTTTCCCTTGGCGAGTGGTCGTCAAGGCGCCCTGGCCGTGGCCGTCAAGATTCCAGTGCTTGCCACCCCTTCTCTCACGGAATCACATCATCGTCTCTGTCTCTCTCCATCCTCTCCCCTCCCCTCCCATCCCATCCCTTCCTCCCTATCCCCCTCCTCTCCTCTCCCTTCCTCCCCTCTTCCCCTCCCTTCCCCTCTTCCCCTCCCCTCCCTTCCTCCTCCTCCCCTCCCTCCCTCCCTCCCTCCCTCCCTCCCTCCCTCCCTCTCCCCACCCCTCTCTCTCCCCACCCCTCCCCCATATCCTCCCTCGTGCGTTGTAGTCCGTAGTAGTGATGGAGAAAGCAGGTGCAGAGGGGGGACAGGGACGGAGCACGAGGATTGCACAAACAGTGTCGTTGCTCACTCGTTTTTGCCAGGGATTTTTTTTTCTTTCTTTTTTTTTCTTTGTACGAATGCAGTCTTTTTGAGTCCCTGTCCTTGCCACCTTCCACTCATGCATTTATTGGCGCGCTTTAATCATTTCTTATCGACTTTCCACATATTTGCAAGGTTTGCGAGCTGCTTCGGTGGTGGTGCGGGCGGTTGGTATAATTGGGTAGGTATATCACAATTGATAATTTTTCTTTTAGATACGTTCGGTATCTTATTAAACTGGAAAGCAAGGGCTGTCGCTTTATTTTTATTTACTTCGCGCCAGCTGTTCCAATCTGCCAGACAGGGAGGGGTACGAGCGACTAAATCGGGGACGCGAGAATCTCCGAGTTTTCCCACAGTCAGGAGGAGCATTTGAAGTGCCACTGCCACTTCACCTCGTAACCTCCTCCCAAGTATTAGCCAGGAATGTGCTGAATTCCCCCTACGGTGCCAGATCGTAAAGGCACCTCGCTGCCCGTTTATCTTGCCACCCTTCCCCCCCCCCCCTTTTTTTTTCCATCGTCCCGCTGTGCCTCCTCTCGCCCCATTGTACTTTTCTCCTCTCTTCTCCCTGTCTCCCGCGTGTCACGTGTCTCTCAGCTGTCACCATCAAACTCCTTTGCTTTGTTTATTTTTTTTTATGTAATAGCTGATGATGTTACACGCCAATTACTAGTTCGGAGCAAAGAAGGAGAAGAGGAAGAGGAAGAGGAAGAGGAAAGACAAGGACTTAAAAAGGAGCAGGAGAATCAATAAAGGGTGGAAGGGGAAGGGGAAGGGGAAGGGGAAGGGGAAGGGAAAGGGAAAGGGGATGGGGGAGTGGGAGGGGAGGGAGGGACGGGGTGTATGCAACGGAGGAGTATTGTTGCGAGGCTTTTGTGATAAACTTGCGTGTCCTGATGGTGAGATTAGGGCTTCCGGGTGGATGTCAGGGCGATGATTCGATGTTCGGGCTTTGGCGTTAACCCAAACTCTTCATTTTTCCCCGTCTAAGGCTTTTATTCTCCTCTTGTCTCGTCCTCCCTTCTCTTTCTCTTTCTCTTTCTCTTTTTCTTTCCCTCTCCTTCCATCGCCTCGCCCTTCCTCTTAACGTCACGTTGACTTCCCTTTTTTCGTATCGTCTTCCTCTTTCCTCCTTCCTCTTTCCCCTTTCCTCTCGCTCTTTAATCGCGATTTTTTTTTTCTTTTCGTTCATGTTTGCAATTTATTTTGGTTCTTGTCTGTTCAAGCCTCGGAGGGAAGGGGAGGGGAAGAGAAGAGAAGAGAAGAGAAGAGAAGAGAAGAGAAGAGACGGTTTTAGTGAGATTATAGCATGGCTTAGAGAATCGTCTCCAGATGTGGACTTGATAGTTGTATGTATTTGTTTTTAACTATTTTATTTGTTTTTGTCTTTTGTTTGTTTTGTTGGTGTCAGTTTTTTTTCTGACGTATATGTAATATGACATGTAATTATAAACTGGCTCTCGGCATAAATTATATTAAGAGAGCTAGCTACCCATCCCGGGCTTTCAGATTGACGACGAACAAAATAGGTTGTAGAATATAACTGAGTGACCCAGTCTCGTTGCTTACCATCTTAAAAGGAAAAGGTATAGATTGCAAGGAAGGGACTTTTGGACTTTGGATATTTCCGCTAGGCCGAAGGGAGGTATTATTACATCATGATAATAGTTTATCCATATGGAAAGTCTGCTGCGCTTGGAATTAATTCACTAAGCCCTTCATTAATGCTGACTCTCTCCACTCTATAGCTTATACCTAGGCGCTTGTATCCTCCCCCACCCCCATCCACCCCACAGCAGCTCGTGTCTCTCCGCTGAACAACATCCGGATTAGCCAGAGCAAGTTGAGTGCAGTCAGCAACGCGGCTCTCGGGCAAAGGTGTCTGTCATTGGCAATGAATGGATCTGCTAACGAGGCGAGTAACTGGCTGGCTGCGAGAATGTGTGACGGGAGTTTGGTTATTCGTCTGGCGCGTTGGCAAACAGGCCGCATGCATGCCTCATAGGTCGACTAAGTGGCTGCTGCTGCGGCGGATCGGCGACCGAGTTGGACGAATTGGGATTTTCTGGTCGCTGTCGTGGTCGTCGTCGGCGGCGTTGGTATCATGCTTGCAATTGCTCTCATCATCATCATCATCATCATCATCATCATCATCATCATCATCATCATCATCATCTTCGTCTGTTATTATTGTTACTTTTCCTACTGCTGCTACTGCTACCGACGCCTTTGCCGTTGTTGATAATGGAGACAGGTCTGTGACTATTATTACCTGGTTATTTTTAAACGTCGTCATCCATTTCCTCCTCCGCGTCCGTTTGCGTTTCGTGCTCGGCTGGCGAGTCCCGTGCCTCCCCTACCGCGGCTGTATATGTTCCTTGGCAAGCCCTTCGCGAGAGCAAGGGGCAAGTCGATTATTTTGAGAATATCAGACTTTTAGGCTTAGTCTGCACCTGGGCGTTGGCGGCCGCGCTATGCTGACAGTTGTCGTCGTTTGAGGGCCAACCTTTATTCAGTAGACCAGTCAGTGTAACCTAATGTAAAAAATTATAACCATCTGATTTTAGATATATTTAGATTTTAGATGATTTAGGCATAGAGTGATTGTGATGATTGTTATTCGTGTCGGTGAACTACACAACAATGCACTGCATCCTATGAACAATGCCGTCCCGAACCATTTAATTAAATCAACTTTTCAAAACACAAAGTCACCGTTTCAAAATTGGTTCAACTCATTCATTCATTCAAGGGCGAGTGATATTTCGTATCTCAGACGAGGGGAAAGAAAGAACACCAATTTCGCGGCCGGGCCCAGACCCTAATAGAAAACGCGAAGTGGTTAGAAAACAAAAAACCTGGTCTTAATCACGGAACACATACCTGCGGGGGCGAACCAGGGACAACAGACCCACCCAGGTTAATCGCCAGAATGTTTTACTACTACGTTTCCCATCATGTTTACGTTGGGGGGAATTTGTTCACCTTGCGGTTCACTCGTGAATGAATGTCCCAGTACTTTAGGCGCCACAGAGGAGGGAATGTCTTCAACGAAATCATCAAATGTTAGACGGTTTAAGTATTGGGTACCTAGTCCATTAAGGAGGCACGAGGCCCTATACAATATACATATATATATATATATATATATATATATATATATATATATATATATATAATTATTCATATACATTGTATTTACACTTGCAGATACACATACACGTCCACATACACGTCCACATACGCGTACACATACTCGTACACATACTCGTACACATACTCGTACACATACTCGTACACATACTCGTACACATACTCGTACACGTACACGTACACGTACACGTACACATACATACACATACAGATATAGATTCAGATTCAGGTACACGCGCACTCAAACATTAAATACAAATACAATTACGCGCACATGTACTCCACTCTTATCCACTCTCTCACCCACTCACTCACCCACTCACTCCCTTCCTCTCATTCACCTCCTCTCATTCACCTCCTCACCCCCTCCCTCCCACCCACCCACCCACCCACCCACCCCCCTTACTCCCTCACTGAGGAATGGGCATGTGGTGCGTGAATGCGACATGCTATCACAGCATGCGACGCGACATGAGTCGTGGGGATTCATGACGTCCGGACGACCCCAATTTAGCGGCGACGACTGAAAACTGTTGCTATCACTAGATCGGCCATTAGAATGAAATATCACGGCTGGCACTGCTGGTTTGTGTGGCCATGCATCACCCGCTGGCCTTGTGCTGTCAAAGGGAGGTTGCAATGCTGGCGGGCGTCGGGGGGCAATCATGATGCTCGGTGGCCGCGGGACAGGATTTTTGTCTCCTCGAGGTTGAAGGGCTAAAGAGAGCGTGACCCTTTGGCTGGGGGGGGGGGGGTCATGCGCTACGGCTTTGTTTTGTTTTGGCCCTCGGGTGGTGTGGTATGCCCTAGTATTTTCTTTGTACCTTTGGCTGGTGTGGTTTATGCGCTAGGGTTTTCTTTTGTTTTGACCCCTTGGGTGGTGTGATATGCGCTAGAGCTTTCTTTGTACCTTTGGCTGGCGGTTTATTCGCTAGGGTTTTGTTTTGTTTTGACCCCTTGGGTGGTGTATTATGTTTTATTTGCCCCCTTGGTTGATGTTACATGCTCTAGTTTCTTTTTACACATTTGAGGTGTGATATGCGTTAGGGTTTTGTATGCCCCTTTGGGTCATGTTTTATGCTAGAGGATTTTCTTTGTCTCTTTGGCTGATGTTTTATGCTCAGGCTTTCTTTACCCCTTTGGCTCATTATTTATGCTCTAGGGTTTTCTTTGCCCCTTTGGTTTGCTATATGTTCTAGGGTGTCAGTTGGTCATCATGCGAGTACTGGTAGTCTGGGGCTGATGAATGTGTGGTCAGGGAAAGCAAGAAAGGTGCGTGGTTCAGGTAAGAGGCATAACTAAGCCGTTGCTGTTGAAAATGTCGGACGAGAAGTCGAGCGGTGAGGAGAGTGGTCGTGTGGTAAGAAGTCCAGCAGTGTAAAGGGAGGTGCCAAGGTGGATGAAGATACTCAAGGGGGAATGCAGTCCACTTAGGGCGCCTTAGTCATCTAGGGAACGGTATAGTTGTCCTTGAACCGGAACAGTCGGTGCAACTTGAGCGCTGGTGTTTTGGACGCGGCACCTGCATTTTGGGTGGCAAATATTCCAGCGCGAGGTAGGCATGCGAAAAGGGTCGTTTAATAGTTTACATAATTTACTTATGTTTTTGGTGTAAGCCCTTTGTTTTTGCTTGTTTGTAGGAAATCGGACGGTATGTGTCCGTGCGTGCGTGCGTGCGTGCGTGATGCGAGTGGGTCCTTCCGTATTGATCAGTCGCCCCATCACACGAGATTGCACGTCGCTTGTAAAGCGGACACCTCTTCCACCGCCCACCTTGGCCAACGGACACCTCTTGCTCCGGCCGCCGTGGGTTAGCGGACACCCGCTTATAGACCGGTCTGCTTTAAGCCTCTGCTTTGGGGTTTCCTGTCTCCTGGTGTCCTCCTCGCGACCCCCCCCCCTCCCACCCCTCATTTCGGCGCCTCATGATCCTATGCCAGCGGCTGTGACATTCCCCTTGTGGAGAAAGCTTCGCAGTAGCAACAGCGTCACGAAACGACCGCTCGGATGCCAGTCAGTCTTATGCCAGTGCTGTTCTCACGTGGAACAACTTTACCTTGTTCGTGAGATAAGCATATGCGGCGGTTCCCGTGTCGGTTCTTGGGAAAGAGTTCAGAATCCAAATCAGATAAAACGACAAGTGGTCCTTTGTATATCAATTTGTAATGGCTATCCTTACAACAGCTATCAGATAAAGCTAATATCGAGAACGAGGTCAGACACAAAGCCATTCAGCACTTTTCGTCACGCATTGTCAGGCCACGAATTAAGTATTTTATTCCTTATTTTTCATTTTCATCTCTCATTTTTGCTTCTGTTTCTCATTTTTTTCTTCATCTCTCATTTTTTCTTCTATTCCTCATTTTTTATTCATCTCTCACTTTTTCTTTTATTCCTCATGTTTTTCATCTCTCACTTTTTCTTCTATTCCTCCTTTTTTTCTTCATCTCTCACTTTTTCTTCTATTCCTCATTTTTCATTAATCTCTCACTTTTTCTTTTATTCCTCATTTTTTTCATCTCTCACTTTTTCTTCTATTCTTCATTTTTTTCTTCGCCTCTCTCCCTTTGTCTTCTATTCCTCATGTTTTCATCTCTCCCTTTTTCTGCTACTCCTCATTTTTTTTCTTCTATTCCCCCTTGTTTCATCGTCTCTCTCACTATTTTTTCTATTCCTCATTTTTTCATCTCTCACTTTTTCTGCTACTTCTCATTTTTTTCTTCTATTCCCCATTTTTTCATCATCTCTCTCACTATTTCTTCTATTCCTCATTTTTTTCTTCATCTCTCTCCCTTTTTCTACACTTCAATCTTGGACATTTTGAATGGGATGAGAGGTGCCTGTCGGTCCCCGTCCCTCTCGCGACTCCCCTGTGTCTTCTTGGCTCACCCGATCCTCTTTCCTCGGGCCTTCTCATGACCCCCTCGCGGCCCTCTCGTCGCTTACTCCTCCTCTTTCTTCTTCTTCTTCTTCTTCTTCTTCTCCTTCTCCTTCTCCTTCTCCTTCTCCTTCTCCTTCTCCTTCTCCTTCTCCTTCTCCTTCTCCTCCTCCTTCTCCTTCTCCTTCTCCTTCTCCTTCTCCTTCTCCTTCTCCTTCTCCTTCTCCTTCTCCTTCTCCTTCTCCTTCTCCTTCTCCTTCTCCTTCTCCTTCTCCTTCTCCTTCTCCTTCTCCTTCTCCTCCTCCTCCTCCTCCTCCTCCTCCTCCTCCTCCTCCTCCTCCTCCTCCTCCTCCTCCTCCTCCTCCTCCTCCTCCTCCGCGTTCTTTTCCCGGCGTTTCAACCCACTGTGGGGAGTCTTTCCTGTATTTTCTGCCTTCTTTCTCTCTCTCTCTCTCTCTCTCTCTCTCTCTCTCTCTCTCTCTCTCTCTATATATATATATATATATATATATATATATATATATATATATATATACACATATATATATGTATATATATATATATATATATCATTATATCGTCAATCGCTCTCTCCTCCCACATCCGAAAAACCTTTCTTCACTTTGCTTTTCCACCGCATTTCGTTTCATGTCGTTCCCCCGACCACTTGTTATACATGAAGGTCGAGCTGAATTTTTTGCCCGGCTACGGAAGCCTCCTCTTCACTCTCACTGGCGTTTTCAAACCAATATCCTCGTAACAGCTGTTGAGGAGACGAAAGAAAAAAAAAGAAGAGGAGGAGGAAGAAGAAAGAAAAAGAAAATCAAAATCCGATGACATGAAGAATTTCGGAACTAAGAAGCTCTCCCACGACGACACTGAAAAACGCGACCAGTCGAGTTGTCTTACGGTTTGTGCGCCGCGCGGAAAGATGTTGCGTGGGAACCCTATGCAGGCGTTCGGGAAAATACCTGAATTATGGAATTTTCTTTTCTTCCTTTCATCCTCCCTTTTTTTTTTTTTTTTTTTTTTTTTTTTTTTTTTTTTTTGCTTATACGGATGAAAGAGGCGAGGTTTAAAGACGGTCTAGTCGATGCAATGGCGAGTGGCGAGGTCATAGCGTGGTCACCAAAGGGCGATGATGCCCCCAGCGTGCCGTGTGGGTGATGCAGGCGGCGACGGAAGTGTTGCGAAGGAGGGAGCGGTGGCGGTCTCGGGGGTTGCGCCGGTGTGAAAGGCTAACGTGATGAGGCATTTGGATTCTGATGCGCACTTCTGCGGCAAGAGGTTCGGGAGGCGGGTGTGTGTGTGTGGGGGGTGGGGTGTCTGCTCGGTGGTGTATGTCGGACAAAGCGACGGGGAATGAGGGACGATGAGAAGGAAGGGGAAAAAGAGGGGAGGTTGAAATACGGGTGGAGGACTCGCGACTCGCCGTCAACTTTCCAGCCAGTCTCCCAGGGCGGGTGGAAGGTCTCATTTCTAGGGTCTGTCGACGGGGTGCGGTGGGCTGGGGGGTAGGGGGGGTCGCTGGGAATTTCGCTTGTTGTATCACTGCCACCTCCAGGAGACGGGAAGCTGTTGGCAGACACCAAGGGGAGTTCGAGTAAGGGTGTTGCGTGATTTTTTTATTCGTTTTCTTTTTCATCTACGCATTTAGAAGCCACTATCGCGACAACCGCAATCATTACCACTGCAATTACCCGTACCGTCACACTCGTCGCTGCCTCAACGGTTGCGATCGCTATCGTCACTACCACCACCATTGCCTTTCACACCACTGTCATCGACGCCACCACATCACAACCATCAGTACCACCACTACCACAGGCCCTGCCATCAGCACCACAACTACCATCATCGCCACACTATGAAGCCTAACCTTTGTTACCATTTGTTAGGGTAATAATATACCGTGAGTGGCTTTTCTTGAACGGCTGCTTTACCTGTAGTTGAACAAATGGGTTTCTGAATTCTGTTGCGCGTTGCGTCAGCTGTAACCCATCTGTGAAGGTCATGATAAACTTGATAGACGACAGACAGCTCTTTCTTTATGTATTTGTAAAAAAATGGATTGATAAGAAACAAATGTGGGAGCTTGGCAGATAACGAAATGAATCAAGACTGCGCGTGTCCCGCCCTATGAACTCTGAAGATCCGAAATAGCTGAAGGAAAGTAGCGTTTGATTGAGCAGAGGCAAGCCTAGTAGAGGTCTGGGTGCCGTTTGAGTTGGCGACGCACGTGACCAAAGCTCGAGCTCTCCTCCGCCTCGCCTCTTCCCTTCCCACCTCCCGGACGTGCGAGTGGCAAAGGCCGTGCGAGGCAACACTGCTCGCACGCCATTCTCCTCCCAAGGCGGGTTGTGTGGCCTGTCGTGCAGTCGCTCCTGACGGCACAACGGGGTGAGGGGCAGGCCGCGGCGCTGTTGGGAAATTCACGAGTTCCTAGGAAGCAGGTCCCTCGCTCCGCCGAGAGAAGGTCGTGGCCGGTGAGCGTGGTGGCGAGATGTCCGTGTCGCCGTCTTTGCGGCATGTTTCTCTGTGTCTGTTTGCATGTGTTTGTTTTCTTAGTGCCTGTTTCCTTGTGAATGTTTGCAGTGTGTTTGGGAGCTTTAATAACACCGTTATGTAATTTATTGAAATTGTTTGATTGTGAATGAATATAATGCAATTGGTTCTGTTTTGGTTATCTGTGTCGTCGCTTAACCCCAGTATTTCTCTTCTCTATTGCAGGTACGTAACGAGGCGCCATTGCTGTGTATGGAGACGGCCTGCGGAAGGTAGGATTAAATCCCTGGCTTGGCCTTGTAGCCGATCCCGATGCAATAACCTCAAACCCCCTTTACTTGAGCCAAGTAGGATCATGATCCATTGCACCCCCACCCCCCTTAGACTCTCCTGTTCAATCATTTCTCATTCACTTCCAGCATGGAGATGGGAAAGATTTCTCTCTCTCTCTCTCTCTCTCTCTCTCTCTCTCTCTCTCTCTCTCTCTCTCTCTCTCTCTCTCTCTCTCTCTCTCTCTCTCTCTCTCTCTCTCAGCATCTTGTATTATTTCTATTCACAATATCATTCCCATTCCCATTCCAGTTCCTCCCGTTCTGCTTCACGCCCACTTACGTTTCTCCCTTCTTTACCCCCTCCCCTCCTCTCACATCCTACCTACTCCTCTTCCTCTTTCTTTTCCTCCTCCTCCTTCTCTTCCTCCTCCTACTCTTCCTCTTCCTCTTTCTCCTTTTCCTTCTCCTCCTCGTCCTCTTCTTCTCCCCCCCATCCTTCTCCCCTTCCTCCTCCCCTTACTCCTCTCCCGCTTTCCAGTGCGTGCTACCCCCCCCCAGCCTCTGCCCCCGAGAGAATGCCGTCCTCGCTGAGGGCTGGGTGTTGCCGCAACATATTGCATCGAGTGCCTTCATAAGTCATCGATTTCAGTTATTCATCGCGGTTGGGAGAGTCGTGGCAGTCAGTCGTCAGAGCGAGGAGCGAGCCAAGTGACTTTTTAACGTTTATGCACACTCGATGCGCAGTCATGGCTGTTATTGGAGCCATGTTTCGGGAAGTCATTGCGGCTGGCGGCTCTCTTGAGGGGAAGAAGCCATATTAATCTTGCCCATCTGTTGCATCCCCCCCACCCACGGTTGCTTGCACCTGAGGGGATGATGCTTGCAGGATTGGGCAGTGGTAGGGCTTACACCAACCCCCACCACGAGGGCTTGTGTCTGTTTTATTTGAGATGTTCTTTTTATAAAGATGTAGGTCTCCGGAATTGTAACATGATTTTGTTTTGAGGATTGTGACTTTTTGATCTGATTGTATATTCATCACAATCAGCCCCGTGTTTTCCTCGCATCATAGTTCAGCCTCACAATTCTGTTGTCGACTACCTGTAGCTATTGGCATACGCTTCCGGGATATTGGTGTTGTTTCATGCATCCCCACCTTTGATGCTCTTGCCTTTGTCCCTCCGTCGTCCATTAACGCCCATAACGCCACAGGAACGGCAAGGCATCAATCACCGTCTTCTGCGTCATCGGCGACGTCGGCGGGAGAGTTCGCAAGGCCGATGAACAGTAGCAACGGGATTCGCCTGTGCAATGGCCGTGGTTGACGTAGAAGGGTACAGTAGGGGCGGCGTCCGCGCAGTGTGAGGAAAGTGTTCGCTGTGTGCTTCAGTGATTAGGCAAGCCCGCCCGCGTTCAGAGATTGGCTCGGAAAGCGGTGTGGGGAGTGAGGACCCCGGGTGCTAGAGGAGTGGTGAGGGGACACACCGTTAATGAAGGATGTGTAAGCGAAAAGGGAATGGTGGTAGAGAGAATAGGCGAATTAGAAAATATTTTCCAATGGTAGAGGGAATAGGCGAATTAGGAAATATTTAATGGTAGAGGGAATAGGCGAATTAGGAAATGTTTTATGGTAGAATAGGCGGATCAAAAAATGATTTATGGTAGAGAGGATAGGCGATTTAGAAAATATTTTAGTAGAGCGCGGGATAGAGAACGTCCGACGAGGTCATGGGTCATGCTTGATTATTTGAATTACATTCACAAGATCGAGAGTGATGCGTGTTGCTATCCCAGAGAGAGAGAGAGAGAGAGAGAGAGAGAGAGAGAGAGAGAGAGAGAGAGAGAGAGAGAGAGAGAGAGAGAGAGAGAGAGAGGGGGGGGGGGGGAGGCGAGGCGAGACGTGTCACACACCTGCTACATGCACACACATCAACACGAGTCTTCCTGGCCTCGAGCTCGTGTTTGTTGCGGCGGGTGCCATGCGGGGGGAGAGAGAAGAACAAGGTGCTGAAGGGGTGGAGGGAGAGAAGACAATCCGCCACGCTCTGATGCCAGCTTTTCTCTCTCTCTCTCTCTCTCTCTCTATCTATCTTTATATCTTTCTCTATTCCTATATCTATCTATTTCTTTCTCTTTCTCTTTCTCTTCCTCTTCCTCTTCTCCACCCACCCCACCCTCTCTCTCTCTCTCTCTCTCTCTCTCTCTCTCTCTCTCTCTCTCTCTCTCTCTCTCTCTCTCTCTCTCTCTTTCTCTCTCTCTCTCTCTCTCTCTCTCTCTCTCTCTCTCTCTCTCTCTCTCTTTCTCTCTCTTTCTCTCTCTCTCTCTCTCTCTCTCTCTCTCTCTCTCTCTCTCTCTCTCTCTCTCTCTCTCTCTCTCTCTCTCTCTCTCTCTCTCTCTCTCTCTCTCTCTCTCTCTCTCTGTGTTTCTTTCTCTCTCTCTTTCTTTCTTTCTTTCTCTTTCTATCTCTTTCTATCTCTTTCTATCTCTTTCTCCCTCTCTCCCACTCTCACTCCCTCCCTCCCTCCCTCCCTCTCATGCCCTCTCCTTTTTATATTTTTTCTTATTCGCTTTCTTCTCTTTTCCATCTTTCTTTCACGTCTTTTCTCCCCATTGCCCTTTCATTCCTCTTTCCAGTGTTGCGTTTACTGTGTAGTCTCCCTTAGTCCCGGTCCCTTTTCCGTCTCCCCCCCCCCCACCGTTCTCCCTCGCCCGCGGGAACCACTCCGGTAACACGTTATTTGTTCCCGGTCGCCATGTTCGAGCCACAGGTCTTTCCGTGAGGGTCGCGGGGCCCTGGGGGAGTCCCGCGCGATGGTTATTTAGCCATCGGTGTAGCCTGGACGTAGGATGTAGCCATAGACGTAGCCTGGATGTAGCCATAGACGTAGCCTGGATTTGGCGGCGTGTAGGATGGCCATGGAGGAGGGGAGGAGTGGGGTGGTGGTGGGTGGGGGGGAGGGAGTTTCGCTTAGGATTTTTCTCGCGTTCCTCTGTTGGGAATCGCTCGCCGTTTGGGCCGGGCTACACCAAGACTATATGGGGCTATAGACGCGGTGCTTGCCTGGTTGCTTGCTTGCACGGGCGGGCGCCGAAGGAGGATTGGGGCCGGAAAGCAAAGCAAAGCAAAGCCGCCTTGTCGTCATGCTTTAATTCCCACATTGAATTCAATGATAATGAGGGACGTGATAATTGTGACGATGATTTAAAAAAAAAATCAATATTATCATCATGATTAAATGCTTTAAACAATGTTAATAATTGTTGTATTTTTTAAATTATTAACGTTGCTCGTGTATTTGTTATTAAAGCTCATTTGATTATTAATGAATTATTAATGTGATATCGTCGCTTTTATGATTCGTGTGTCACTCCCATCCATTTTCTCGTCCTCTCCCCCCTCTCCCCACTGCCCCCGCTTCTGATGGCTTTTATTAACAGCTGTATGTCCAACGTTTTTGTTTTTGAAACTTTTACTTTCCTTCAAACTACTGTTTCGGACGCTCGCCTCGTATCTCCCCTCAGCCCGAGGGCGATGCTGGGAGCAGGGAGCAGGCCGCTCGGCACTTCTTATCTGTCTCTCTCTCTCTCTCTCCATCTCTCTAATTCTCTACCTCTTTCTCTCTCTGCCTCCTTCTCTCCCTCTCCCTCTCTGTCCCCTTCTCTGCCTCCTCTTTGTCTCTCATTCTCCCTCTCTGCGTCTCTCTTTCTCCCTCTCTGCCTCTCTCTTTCTCCCTCTCTGCCTCTTTCTTTCTCCCTCCCTCCCCCTCCCTCTCCCTCTCCCTCTCCCTCTCCCTCTCCCTCTCCCTCTCCCTCTCCCTCTCCCTCTCCCTCTCCCTCTCCCTCTCCCTCTCCCTCTCCCTCTCCCTCTCCCTCTTTCTCTCTGCCGTCCGCACTCCCCCTCTCTCTGGCTCTCACACTTTTCTTCGCACCTTGCTTTTTCGCGGCCGCTGTCGGCGGGTCGGCTGGGGAAGGGGTGGATTGGTGGCGGTGGGGGGGGGGGATGCCTATTGTTTAACGCTGCAGGAGGCTCGTGAGGAGACAAGTTTGGGGACGGGAGAGAGAGAGAGAAAGAAAGAAAACGAAAGAGAGAGAGAGAGAGAGAGAGAGAGAGAGAGAGAGAGAGAGAGAGAGAGAGAGAGAGAGAGAGAGAGAGGAAGAGAGAGAGAGAGAAAAAAAGAGAGAGAGAGAGAGAGAGAGAGAGAGAGAGAGAGAGAGAGAGAGAGAGAGAGAGAGAGAGAGAGAGAAGAGAGAGAGAGAGAGAGAGAGAGAGAGAGAGAGAAAGAAGAGAGAGAGAGAGAGAGAGAGAGACAGAGAGAGAGAGAGAGAGAGAGAGAGAGAGAGAGAGAGAGAGAGAGAGAGAAGAGAGAGGAAGAAGAAATAGAAGATAAAAGAGAAGTGAGAGTGAGGAGGAGTGCCGGGAGGAAGAACGAAGGAGGGGGAGAGAAAGGAAGGGGAAGAGGGAGGGAAGAGGGGAGGAGTATGCTCCGTGCATGATAAAATCCAAGACGCAAGCGTTGCATGGCGCTCCCCGCTTCTGCGTGGCATCATGTGGACCCCCGTTTGCGAAGAAATTAATTTCCATTTGGCCCGCTAGATTATATCTCGATTAATCATAGGCTCGGCGTCGTTAATAGGCGGGTGGGGGGGGGGGGTTCGTTCGTTCCCTTTACACTGTAGTTAATTAATGCGATGGTTGATCGTCGTTTATGTAATCTCTCCGGGCTGTGAAGTTGACCATGGGCCCAGATGAGCACCAGACCAGCATCGTGCGTGGGATTTGAGTGTGTGTGTGTGTGTGTGTGTGTGTGTGTGTGTGTGTGTGGGGGGGGGGGTATGCACTTTTCATCCACTCGTCCCTGTCCTCTTGTGCCATCCACATCCTTCCTTCCTTTTTTTTTCTTTTCATCCGTCAGCTAATCCAGCCACTGATCCATCCATCCGTCGTCAGCGTGGCAGCTCGCCCTCGCCTGCCTCCGCCCCCTTATCCATGCAGGCAAACAAGCATTAGTAACCACCTTCCCTCCCTCCCTCGGTTCCTCCTCCCCCTCCTCCTCCCCATACCATCCCCCTTCCCTCCTAATCCCTAACCCTTCCTCCCTATGCCTCCCCCTTCCCTTCCCTCTTAACCTCTTTCCCTATGGCTCTCCCCTCCTTACCCCCTCCTCACTATGCCCCCTCCCTTCCTCCAATCCCTCCTCTCCGTGCTCCGATCCCCATCCTCCTCCTCCTCCTCCTCCTCCTCCTCCTCCTCCTCCTCCTCCTCCTCCTCCTCCTCCTCCTCCTCCTCCTCCTCCTCCTCCTCCTCCCCCCCCCCCCCCTCCCCCTCCAAGTCACAGCAAAAATCCCTGCGAAAGAAACAAATCCTTTAGATCTCACTGAGGAAAATTCTCGCGGAAGATTTTTTATTTTATTTTATTTTTTTCATAATTTTTTTTTCTTTCCTTTTTTTTATCTCGTGATGGAGAGGAATTTGCGGGAACATTTTTCTGAAGTGCGGGCGCGACGGGGGAGGGGAGGGGAGGCAGGGTGAGGGAGGATGAGGGGAATGGGAGGATGAGGAAGCGAAGGATGAGGAGGACGGGGAATTAGGAGGAGGAAGAGAAGGAGGGGGGAAAGGAGGGTGATGGCGAGGACGAGAACGAGGGAGGTGGGGGTGAAGGAGGAGAAGGGGTAATAGGTAATAGGTAATAGGTAATAGGTAAGGGGACGACGGGCGGGATGAGGCTGGGTTGAGGGGAAAGGAGCCGAAAGGAGACACAAAGGGGTTTCGCAGGGCTTACAAGACGTGGGTTGGGACGCAGGGGTTTCGCAGGGCTTATAAGACGTGGGTTGGGACGCAGGGGTTTCGCAGGGCTTACAAGACGTGGGTTGGGACGCAGGGCTTTCGCAGGGCTTATAAGACGTGGGTTGGGACGCAGGGGTTTCGCAGGGCTTATAAGACGCGGGGTCGGACGCAAATGGCACGGCCGGGATTGAGTGTGAGAGGACGTGAGGCCAGGCCAAAAAGGAGCCCTAAACCGGTGCCCGAATGAGGGCTCTTTCCCTCTTGGGAACATGCGTTCACGGCAGCAAGCACTCACTCTCTTTTTCTCTTTCTTTTCTCTTTCTCTTTGTCTTTCTCTTTCTCTCTCTCCCTCTCCCTCTCCCTCTCCCTTCCTCCCTCTCTCTCACCCTCTCTCCTTCCTTTGTCTTTCTCTCTCTCTCTCTCTCTCTCTCTCTCTCTCTCTCTCTCTCTCTCTCTCTCTCTCTCTCTCTCTCTCTCTCTCTCTCTCTCTCTCCCCCCCCTCTCTCCCTACCTCCCTCTCCCTCTCCGTCTCCCTCTCCCTTCCTCCCTCTCTCTCACCCTCTCTCCCTCCCTCTCCTTCACTCATTCATTTCATTCTTTCTCTTTTTCTTTCTCTTTCTCGCTTGCACCGTGGACTAGGTCCTTTCTTCCTTCCTTTCTCTCTCTCCTTTCGCTTTTGCCTCTGCGTCGTCGGGGTTGCCTTCTTTCGCTCCTTGTTTCCAACCCAATGTCTTATCCTCATTTGATTTTTTGGGGAGGCGGGTGAGGGGGGGAAGGGGAGGGGGGTTTTCGACGATGATCTTGTGGTTGTGCCTTTGGGCAAAGGGGACAGCCAGGCGGGAGGAGGGGGGGAGGGGATTTTATTAGTAATATTATTGCAGGATGGCATTAACTTCCTGTTGATATTCCGAGTTGCATTCCCGAAGGATTGAATTTTAGCAAGATTGCAGCGGAAGGAAAGCAAGATCGGGGTTGGAGAGCGGTTGGGGGCTGGGGAGGGGGATAGGGAGGAGGGCTGGGGAAGGGTGGAGGGGAGGAGCCAGGATGGGTGAGATAGTGAAGGGTCACTACAGCGGGGCTCTCGGGTGCTGTAACGGGGTCTGGACAATATTGATTTGGGTTCGGTGGCGGTGGTTGTGTCCTGCCTGAAGGTTCAACCAGCTGCCCACCTCGCTAACCCAACCACAGCCAGCAAGAACTGAGTCACCCACTTCAGACACACACACCAACACACACACACACACACACACACACACACACACACACACACACACACACACACACACACACACACACACACACACACACACACACACACACACACACACACACACACACACACACACACACACACACACACACACACACACACACACACACACACACACACACACACACACTCTCCCGCCCCCTCCAATAAAAGTACACTTTACGCTACTCGGAGGGTTTGTGCCTTCTGCAGTCATTTTTTTTGAAAGTCACTTTGTCACTCTCAGAGCCACTTACTTTATCGTCGGTGCTCTCTTATGACTCAACCGCTCAGAAGGAGAGAGAGAAAAAGAATCCCTCGTATTTCCCAAAAGGCGGGCGAGAAAGGGTGATGATGCAACATTTTGCAAAGGGTCGGATTGAACGGAAGCCTCCCCCTCGAGTCGAAAATATTCCATTTATATTTGCGCGCCCGTTTGCTCTTGCACACGGATTATAAACAATAATACGTTCAACTCGGTGCAACTACCCATTATGTGGGCCACGCCACGCTCCTTTCCCGACCCCTCTGTCTTCCCTCTGTGATTATGAGCATATCCCTGGCACCCTTGCGAACGGGGGGGGGGGGGGGGTCTGCGCTGAGGACGCCGCGTGTGTGACGGCGAGCGACACGTGTTCAGCGCCATGTAAGGCACGGGGGGAGCCCCTCTTAAGCTCTCTCTCTCCTTCGAGGTCCACCTCCGCCATGCGCGCCTGTTGCCTCCACCCTTGCGGCAACTAGGAGTCGCATGAGGGGTTCACTGCTCCTCTCTTCGCTCTGGGTGTTGTTCCCTTATGAAAAGGGATGAGGATGATAGTAATAATGATAGTAAATGGAAGTAAACTGATGATGATAACAACAACAACAATAATAAATGAAAGTAAACTGATGATAATGACAACAACAGTGATAATAAAGATGATAAAGTACCCGTTACTTTTATTATTGGAGTTGGGGGGGATGCGTATATGTTATACGGCGGGGGATATATAATATATGCTTGTCTAGACTTCCTCGCTCTCTCTTTTCGCTTTCGCCCCGTTTCACTCTCCTCTCTCTCTCTCTCTCTCTCTCTCTCTCTCTCTCTCTCTCTCTCTCTCTCTCTCTCTCTCTCTCCTCTCCTCTCCTCTCCTCTCCTCTCCTCTCTTCTCTTCATTATCTTTTCCTCCTCCTCTCCCTACTGTCTTCTTTTATTTCTTTGGCCCTCTCTCTCAATTTTTTCTCTTTTCCCATTTTAGTCATCTTTCTCTTTCATTTCTCATTTCTCTCTTGGTTTATTGGTTTCTTGGTTTCTAGCCTCCCCTCCCTCTATCTCTCTTCTCTCCTCTCTTTTTTGTTCTTTTCTTTTCTCACCTCCCTCTCTCCTCCATTCTCATCTCCTCTCCTCTCTTTTCACTTACTAACATACAACTCTCCCTCCCCTCCCTCCCTTCCTCTTCCTCCTCTCCCAAATCTCCCCTCCTCTCCCCTCCTCTCCCCTCCTCTCCCCTCCTCTCCGATTGAACAAATAACTGCTGATGTGCGTGCTCGGATAATAGTAAACGAGAGGCAACTGTGTACAGCAGGTGAGTACGTGAATGGCTAGTTAGGGCAGCTGTCCATTCATGCCGGGCAGATGGAGGAAGGGGAGGGAGAGAAGAGCGGAGAATGGGCAAATGGGAGAGCGGGAGAGACACGCCGGGATAGCTATCTGGTGTTAAAAAAAATAATAAAGGGTGGTGGGGAAGCAGGTATTGTCATATCTGGTGTAAAAAAGGGGGAAGCAGGTATTGTCATAAATGGTGTAAAAAAAGGGGGGGAGCAGGTATTGTCATATCTGGTGTAAAAAAAAAGGGGGGGGGAGCAGGTATTGTCATCTAAGCAGGTATTGTGATTGAAAGATTAGCCAGTTAGTCAACCCCCGTCGCGTCCGTTCAGCCCGACGAGATCAGAATACATTGATCCCCGAAGGGCCAAAGGCGCGTGTAGAGCAGGAGCCAAACAGCCAGTCAACCAACGAGAAATTAGTTGTGCAATAAAGCCCATGGAAACCTGACCCAACCACTTAATAACCCAGCTAATATAAAAGAGAGATGGAGGTCGAGTGAGGGGACGGGGGGAGGGGGAAGATAGAGAGGGGCGAGGGGGAGGTGAAGAGGGGGAGGTGACAGGGAGGTGAGAGGGGGAGGGGCAAGTCATAAGGAAGGATGATGGGAGTTGGGAGATGGGGAAGGGGCAGGGGAAGGGGAAGGGGAAGGGGCAGGTGATAGATGGAGAAGGGGACGTTCGGGAAGGATGTAAGTTTGTTTGTGTCTGTGATGTTGTTTTTATGAGTGGAAGGTTCCTAATGGCAAATTTATTGCTCTAGATATTCATTGTGTTTGCTGGATACGTTACAGTAGACCCTGCAGTTACATTATATTTATTACTCTGTGAACCAAGTAAAACCATAGAGAAATTGGCATTCGCGATTACACTCGCTCTTTTTTTCCACTTTTCATCTTCCTACTCCATTTCTCTCATGTCCTTTTCCTCCTCCCCTTTCAGCTCTCAGCGAGTTGTTTCACTCTTGACGAGAAGGGAGCGAGAGCGGTGTGAGTGACGCAGAAACCGGATAGCTAGCTCTTCGTGTGATCCATTTAGCCTCATAATAAGCCCCCACCTTTGTTCGTGCCGGAGCCTGCTCGTTTGACCATTTGTTGCCGTCCTTGAATTGCAGATTTGGCGCTAAACGGCACCGGTCGCTCCGTGGGGGGTTCAGGGGCGGGGGGGGGGATTGTAAGGGTAACTGTAATATCGCGAATTAGCATGCTATTTTTGCTACTGTTATTATTGTTGTTGTTATTATCAATTCATTGATTAGTTATAATTAGAAATTACAATGTTTGGACAAAGCTCATCTCGTCAAGTACTTGATGGGAGGCAAGGCCTAGACACTAATTGTCCAGGTGCATTATGGACGAGAAGCACAGGGCCAGCCCAGCCCAGCCCGCCTTTGCACACTCAGCCACGCGCCGGGTATCAGCATGGGATATATGCGAGTCTGATATCATGCAAA
>BOPN01000994.1:128564-136064 GCA_017312705.2 Penaeus japonicus
CGGGAGCGAGCCGAGGCAAGGCCAGGCGAGGCCAGGCGAGGCCAAAGGCTAGGCCGCCGCGGGACTTGTGGCTGTTGTGCTTCTGGCGGAGGTGCTGGCTGCGGTTATGACGGCTGCGGCGGCTGCGGCATGGCGGTTGTAAGGGCTGAGGTGTGTGGTAGCTGCGGCGACGCGGAAGCAAGGTGTGCCGAAGAGGGAAGCGAAGGACGCCGGGGCGGAAGGAGCGGAAGGGCCGAGATTGAAGGCACGAGCAGGAACAAACAGGAGGAAATCGATTCTTTCCTATGTAAACGAAATTTTACCCTCCGTCGCCATCTCCATCTTGTCGACCCCCCATCCCCCTCCCCTGCTCGTCCTCCTATAAACTGTGTCGGCGATGTTCGGGCTTCGCTCTACCCACTCCTTTACTCCCACCCTCTCTCTCCCTCCCTTCCTCCCCTTCCTCCCCTTCCTCCCTCCTATGCTCAGCCTTCTCTTCTCCTCTCCTCCCTTCTTCCTCCCCACTTTTCCTCCACCACTCCTCTCCTCCTCCCCTCTTTTTCTCTTTCCTTCCTCTTTCCCTCCCCCCTCCTCTTCTCCTTTCCTCCTCCTTCCCCTCCTCCCCCCTTCCCTCCCATCCTCCCCACCTCTCCTCCTCCTCTCCTTGCTCCTCCACCTTCTCTCCACCTCTCATCTCCGCCTCTCCACTCCTCCTCCTCTTCCTCCTCCTCCTCTTCCTCCTCCTCCTCCTCCTCCTCCTCTTCTTCTCTTCTCCATTTTTCCTCCTCCCTCCCCCTCTCCCCCTCTTCTATTCTCTTCACTTCTCTTCTCTTCTCCTCTTCTGGCCGCCCCCCCCCCCCCTGGTTGCCGCGGCTTCCTCGCTTCATTTCCCTCTGAGGGATTGATGACGAGGAAGTTCTCGATGCCTGCGCTGATTTCCTGCAAGGTGATGGAAGCGATAATACACACGCATCCGGCAAGGGAAGGAAGGGCCATGGGCGGCGAAGGCGCGGGCGGGTAGGGCCATGAGCAGGGAAGGCGCTTGTGGCGGTGCTTGTGGAAGCGGTGGAAGGCAGAAGCGGAGTCATCGTCATCGTCATCGTCATCAATCATTATCTATCATTATCTATCATCATCGTCATCATCATCATCATCATCATCATCTCTCTCATCATCATCTCTATCATCATCATCATCATCATCATTATCGTTTGCCTTTGATGTTCTTTCTTAACATCACTATGTCTAGGATGTCTATTGTTTAACAGCGCCGTATCATCGTTGTCATTGTCAGTTACGAGATGTAATCGTATGAAATCACCGTGGTTTGTGTTTTGGATTTCTTTAGTGGTGTTTGATAGTGCTGTTTTGTTGAGAATTTTATTTATGATGCTCTTGGTATTGCTATTATTATTGTTATTATTATCATTGTCGTTGGTGTTACTGTTATTATTATTATTATTATTATTATTATTATTATTATTATTATCATTGTTATTATTATTATTATTACTATTATTATTACTATTACTATTACTATTACTATTACTCAGTATCATTGTCGTTTGTGTTAGTATTTTTACTATGATCTTGATGATTATGTACATCATGTTTTTTTTTACAATCATAGATTTGATCATAATCCTTTATAGTGTTTATGTTACACACACGTCCTCTATTTACCAATAACAAAGTAAAGCCCGTTATACTGACACGGAAATCAAATTAGGAGCGAGCGAGAGAGAGCTTTAGTGTGGGTTGCTCGAGAGAGAGGGGAGTGCTGACCCCTTTTCTCCCCTCCCTCGGTTCAATAGCCGGAACGAACCCACTCCGGGAAATTTAACTTGCAAAGTGAAGGACTGATTTGAATATTTCCCCGTCCCGGGCTGCTGGCTGGGCTCCGCGGCGCGAGCTGTGATATGAGAACGTGTTTTGACAGTTGTTGACTGGCTGAGAAACTGTCAGTTGCCAGAGCCCATCATCATCGTGTGTCGGTTTGGTCGGAGGTTAAAGGCAGATACACGTGCTGGCGTTTCAGCTTCGTCTGCCAGCAGCGAGTGGTCAGTGGAGGGAGACGGACGGGGCTGGCTGGCTGGCCGCCGGGCAAGGTCTCCGAGGTAGCTGGCACCCTCCCCGTGTGGCGGAGGCCGGAGGAGGGCCCAGCGACACACACGCGTCAGCTGTTTGCCTGTTTAATTGCGTATTCATGTGGGGGAAGGAAGGGATGGCGCGGAATGAGAATTAGAAGACGGGCGAGGGGGGGGGGGGCGCCGATGAAGATGGAAGTGAGTTAATGAAGAGGAAAGGGAACGCGTTTTGCCGTCTCTCGTCGGGCGGGCGCTGGAGCGAGCGAGAAATCTATCTGTTGGGCGGGTGGGCGCGTGGGCGTGCGCTCGTGCGTGCGTGCGTGCGTGCGAGTTTGCGAGTTGCAGAAAAGTGGTATTGCGAGTGATGAGGAAGCCATCGAGTTGATTGAGATTTCGGTCACTGGATCGCATGATGTGGCCACAGCGGTGCGGACGTCCTCTCGGTGGAGTCCATGCTATGGGAGTGGAAACGCAGCTGGAGGATATGTAGTCAGTGTTTCGGATCCGCTGCATTTCCGCCGCCGCTGCTGCTGCTACTGCTACGTGTCGTCTCTTTCATCTCGCGTGTCACTTCCCTCGCGAAAGGGACCCGAATTCATCGCCTGCTTTTCTGGAGACACCGAGGCAAGGGAAAGGGGGAGTATTTGCTTGCTCTCTCTCTCTCTCTCTCTCTCTCTCTCTCTCTCTCTCTCTCTCTCTCTCTCTCTCTCTCTCTCTCTCTCTCTCTCTCTCTCTCTCTCTCTCTCTCTCTCCCTCTCTCCCTCTCTCCCTCTCTCCCTCTCTCCCTCCCTCTTCCCCTCCCTCTTCCCCTCCCTCTCTCCCTCCCTCCCTCTCTCTCTCTCTATATATATATATATATATATATATATATATATATTTATTTATTTATTTATTTATTTGTTTATATTTATATTTATATTTATTTATTTATATATACATATTTATATTTATTTATTTATATATACATATTTATATTTATTTATTTATATATATATATACATATTTATATTTATTTATTTATATATATACATATTTATATTTATTTATTTATATATATACATATTTATATTTATTTATTTATATATATACATATTTATATTTATTTATATATTTATATGTGTGTGTCACTTTTACTTGCAAATACACCTCTTTGTCTCCTTCTCCGTCTTCCTCTACCTCATCCTCTTCCTTATCCTTTTGTTCTCCTTCCCCTCCTCCTTCCCGCCCTCCCTCCCTCCCTCCCTACTTCCTTCCTTTAGATTGTATCTAAGTACCTGATAGATTGTGGGTTATCACGGTGGCTCGCCGTCCCCCCGCGAGATTATCGTGTGGAGTCGACCTTGCTAAGTAGCTGTATCCCAACAGGTTTGCTTCATTGTTTAACACCTCTTACTTAGTCCAGATTATAATCTTGATGTACTTATCAAATGCGGGCAAAACACTCGTATCAGTCTTATTATTCAAGGTGTAATTACATGCGATCTGTGGTGCAAAAAGTGTAGATAAAATAAAATGATATAATCACGGGGCCGACAGGGGGAGAAAAAAAATCGAGATGCCACAAAAAAGCGGCACCGGAGTGTTGCATGTGAGAGAATGGAGCCCGCGGCCCGTGGAATTAGAGGTGATCACAAGGTATACACACACGCGACTCCGGCCACACCTAGCTGTCTTGCAGGCGCCCTCTGCCCGCGCTCTCTCTCTCTGCTTTGACTGTCTGTTTCTGTCTGTTTCTGTGTCTGTCTCCCTTTCTCTCTCTCTGTTTGTATATGTCTATCTCCCCCTCACTCGCTCTCTTTCCTTCTTTCATTGTTCCTTCCCTCTCCCTTCCTTTCATTTCCTCCTCCCTTCCTTCTTCTTCTTCTTCTTCGTCTCCTCCTCCTCCTCCTCCTCCTCCTCCTCTTCCTTTCCCTCCTTTCTCCCTTCCTCCCTTTCCTTCCTCCCTTCCTTTCATTCCTCCCTTCCTTCCTTCCTTCCTTCCTTCCTTCCTTCCTTCCTTCCTTCCTTCCTTCCTCCCATTCCTTCCCTCCCTCCCTTCCTTTCCTTCCCTCCTTCCCTCCCTCCATCCCTCCCTCCCTCTCTTTCCTTCCTTCCTTCCTTCGCGTAGTCCTTTTGCTCTCACTTTCTTAAGTCCGTTCGATGTTGCGTAGGCTCTCTCCAATTAGCCCGCCAAGCTTTGTTCAGTCTTTCACCAACCATTGTTCGCCTGTGCCGGCTGCTGTACACAATGAACGCACTTCTAGATCTTTTTTTTTCGCGTGTGTAGTGCACGCGTAGTCATTGATTTGTATATAAATGCGACTCCAGTTGGTCGTCAATATTGCGTGTAGCTATTTGTACTTAAATTGAAGGCAGTGTGCTTTCGAATTCGTATGTCGTTTTCTCTCGTATTTCGTTTTCTTTCGTGTTTTATTTTGTATGCTTTTATCCCGTGTAGTTCACGATATACATCTGCTCACAGAAATTATTTTTTTTTATTCTCATTCTGCAAATTAGTTTCGAAATACGTTAATTTCTGATAATGTGTATTGGATTTTTTTTTTTTTTTTTTTTTTTTTTTGCAGCAGTTATAAAGTTATATTGTTGATTCGGATTGCAAGTTATTGAGTCCGGGCACGTCAGAGCTGTAGAAAACGACGTAAGGGATCAGATGGAAGTGTTAAACGTATTTTGAGCAGTTTTGTTAAATGATACTTCTTCCATAGTATTTGAGGAGCAGCATGGACTCTCTATGTCTCAAGGAAAATAGCACTCGTAGAGACGCGATTGCACTTGGCTTACGTGTACTCACTCGTGTCGAGAATGGCTTTTTGTGAATGCGAGTGACTAAAGAAAAATCGTCGGGTTCGTCTACAATTTATCTTTTAATCAGTATGAAGTTTCTACAGAGGTTAGATTGAAGGGATACGCGTGTAACGTTTTATGGGTCGTTTTAGGAGTTCGACTGCTATTCCCATCCTTGGATCGTCACTTTGTCAGACGCTTATCTGGCAAAGTTGAGTAATTATGCAAAACTTCCCTTTGCATGTGCAAAACTTGCCTTCACTTTTCTCCACTCAGACGCTGTCGCTTCCCAAGAAGCCTCCTCTTGCACATTGGCCAAAGCCCACCCCCCATACCCCCACCCCATGACCCCATCAATCCGTGCAACATGTTTCTATCCTCACCGCTCAAATACAATTTCCTGCTTAGTTTTGCTCATATATAGCCAGATGATTTTTTGTTCTGTTTTACATCAGCCAACGTTCTTTGGTTTCCCACATTAATATCTGAGAATCTCTCTGGGGCGCGATAGCTTCCGATTCGTTGGCGAGAACACACTGGTTGGTGGATGGTTATGGTTGCTATTGCACGGTGATGTTGCCGGTATTGATTCCTGGGCGCAACACCCGATCATATTTGTTATCAAGTTGTGGCGGAAGCACAGGCAAGGTTCCTATGCTTCAGTTGTCTCTCCGTCCTTCACTCGTTCTTGTGCCCTTGCCTCATTCGTCCGTCCGGCCGGCCCTCCGTTATCTCGGCTTTCCCTTCTCCCCTCGTCCGGCCCTCCGTTCTTTCGGCTTCCCCTTCACCCCTCGTCCGGCCCTCCGTTCTCTCGGCTTCCCCTTCTCCCCTCGTCCGGCCCTCCGTTCTCTCGGCTTCCCCTTCTCCCCTCGTCCGGCCCTCCGTTCTCTCGGCTTCCCCTTCTCCCCTCGTCCGGCCCTCCGTTCTCTCGGCTTCCCCTTCTTTCCTCTTTTAGCGGGTGGCTCTTGAGAGCTGTGCGGACATTACGGTTACATGTGGAGGGCTTAGGCGAAGGCTATTGAGAGACCGGGGTTATGGCGGAGCGGGGTGTGAGAGCACGACTCGCCCGCCGACCAACCCTTATTTATCTGTCAAAATTGTGTGTCGGACGGATGATGCAAATTGGCGGCCGTGTTAACTCCGCGGGAAATTAATGGGTTGTTAGGGCGGACGTAATTGGATTGGAACGTTTGATTGCCAACCTGAAATATGGAGTTTATCGATATGCAAGTGTGTCAGTCAGGGTCCGTAGAGGAGGAACCATTATGTGAGACACGAGACTGGGTCCTGTTTTTTTTTTTCCGTGACGTTACGTTTATATCATGACATGTTGCCAAGGATCTGATTTAGTTGAGCAGATGGTCGCGGTGGCTGTTCTGATGATCTGAAGGCGGTGAAGGAGGCAGGGATACGGTTTCATACTGTTGATAAATTGTGCATTTGCTTGTGCAATCCTTTCTCAGAAGTCTTGTCCATAATGTTTCGTTTATGTGACAGTGACGAATATAAATAAATAAATAAGATGGTATAAGGTTTAATGTTTGTTTTGCTTTTGTTTGATGTGGGCTGCGTCTGGCTTGGGTGATTATATTGCTCAGTTCGTGGACGTGATACAACGTAAATCTTCCTTCGTCTTTTAAGAGGCCTGTTTATGGATTAGTCAGCAGTTTTGAGGCTGAGAGTTTGCCATTATGTTTCCATTTTACATAAGGTTCTGCGTGGCGTCGCGCTCCGGACGGACGATGACTCCATCCCCTTAACATCTCCCTCCCTCCCTCATCTCTCCTTCCCTCTCCTCTATCCTTCTGCATCCCTTTTTATCATCCTCTCCTGTCCTTTCCCTCTTCCCCATCCACCCCGAGCCTCCCTCCTCCCAAGGGCGACGACAGTGCCATTGATTCGCAGCGAAGCCTAGCTGTGGAGGAGGGTGGATCCTGGTGGATATGGCGTCGGGAGGGTTGCAGAGGCGGAGAGGAGGGGCGCGGGCGAGAGGCACCAAATGTTTGTAGATATGAGTGAAGCGAGACAAGTGGAGTCATAATTTAGGCGTCTCCGCCGCTGCCGCCGCCGCAGCCGACGCGGGCTGTCCTCCCGGCGCTGCGCTTTCTCTCTCTTTCTCTCTCGTGTCTGGAAGCTGAGGGAAGCTCCCTCTGGCACATCCACTTGCTCTTTCTTCCTCACATGCTTCGCGGAGGGATTGTTCATCCGTCACAGGCACACATGGGTGTGTGTGCCAGCGGGGATATGTATACAAACACAGGCCCGAGACATGCACACGCTCACACACGCGAACACAACGCACGTACACACGAACGCAAAGCACGCAAAGCACGAACGCACACGTACACGTACACACATGTGCACACACGCACGCACGCACGCACGCACGCATGCACACACGCACACACGCACACACGCACACACGCACACACACACACACACACACACACACACACACACACACACACACACACACACACACACACACACACACACACACACACACACACACACATACACATGCACACGCACACGCACATGTACACGCACACGCACACGCACACGCACACGCACACGCACACATACGCAAGACTGAGATAAACGGTTTGCACCGGAAGCGACGGTCATTCCTCACGGTGGTTGATATTTT
>BOPN01000994.1:141064-151064 GCA_017312705.2 Penaeus japonicus
GAGCCGAGATGACTCGCCGTGGGGCATCGTGGGCGGGCGAGGGTCAGTCAGTCCAAGCACTGTAAGGCTCAGCATCCTTAAAATGGACGACAGAAGGCACCGGGAAAAGAGCAAAGGAGAGGAGGCACGGGCGTGAAGCGCGGATCCCGTTAGTTACTCAAGACTAGCGCCACAGCCGAGGGAGTAAGCATAGGTTGGTCTGCATTGCACATGGCGGGTTCTAGCTTGTGAAAGTCCTACTTTATAGTATGTTGCAAAGTGGGCCCCGGCAAGTCTAATGTTACCTGGTAATGTCGTTTCTGGTAGTGAGGGAGGGAAGCAGAGGGAGTGGGTGAATGAGGAAGGGAAGGAGAGAGAGAGAAGGAAAGAAAGAAGAAGGAAGGAAGGAGGGGGAAGGAAGAGGGAAAGAAGGAATTAATAGGTAAATGAATAAGGAGAAAGAAAGTAAGGAAGAAGGGAAAAAAGAAGAGGGAGAGAGTGAAGGAGAGGGAGGGATATTGAAGGATTGAGACAGAGTGAAGGTGGGAAGTCTCCTTCCGTACATTCTCAATCTCTGTGTCTCCAGAGGAGGGAAGGGGAGAAAAAAAATGATAGTAAAAAAGAAAGACAAAAGGGAATATAACATAGAGAAAGGAACAAGTATTAAGCTTCAATAAACAAAGAACCCGCACGAGAAATCTCGCGGCGCGTCGCTCTCTAAAGTTCATTTGGTAAAAAAAAAGAAAAAGAAAAAAAAAAGTTCGGCGAGAAGGACTCAAAATGCAATCAGACGATGTTGTCGGAGGGCAAAGTTGCAATTGAACAAGGCAACATCCCAGTAAATCAAACGGATAAAACAAATGCCTTTCACCTACGGTAGATCGGGCGCAGATGACGATGCTCCGTGAGTGAATATTTGCCATCCCTGAAGCCGAGGGAACGGAGATAAGTAGAGATAATGATGCCGAGAAAGATGAAAATAAAGAATAAAGATTGGGGTAGGGGATGGGATAGGGTAGGGGGTGGGGGCAGGGGGCTATGATCGGGAAATGGATAAGGGGGGGGAGGAGGGGGGCGAGGACGAGGACGAGGACGAGGGGGTAGACTTGTCGTGTTAGTGAGAAGAGGGAAAAGGTACAAGGCCACACGAGGCGGTTGTTGAGGAGCCGTGGAAGTCGTCATGCTTGGGCGTTTTAGTATGCCGTTTGCAAGGTGCTTTGGTGGGCGCTCCCTGGTGGCGATTGGGTTGCGCGCCTTCATTAGCGGCGGCGCTCCTGGTGTAGGGCGGGGGTTTTGGTGTTTGGGCTGTGCTTCGCTCCTATCTCTTCTTTTTTCCTCTTCTCTCTTATCTCCCCTCTACTCTCATCTTCTCTTTTCTCTCTCCTCTCCTCTCTCCTCTCTTCCCTCTCCACTCTCCTCTCTCCTCTCTCCTCTCTCCTCTTCTCCCTCCCCTCTCCTCCCTCTCCTCTACCCTCCCGTCTCCTCTCCTCTCACCTGTCTCCTCTCCTCTCACCTGTCTCCTCTCCTCTCCTCTCTCTCCTCCCGTCTCCTCTCCTCTCTCCACTCTCCTCTCTCCTCTCTCCTCTCTCCTCGCTCCTCTCTCTAACTCAAATAGACATTATACGAGCGTACGTATTTGCATAAAGATATATACTGTATGTTCAGTCTGTATTGAATATATACTACATGAATTCTCATTCATATATCTCTCATTTTTGTTGTCCGTGTCCATCTGTTTTAAGTACCTCTTTTTTTAGACTACTTTCTATGTTTGTTTTTTTCCATTCTTTAAACCCCCTCCCCCGCCCGCTTCCCATCCTCTCTGTTGACTAACCCGCCAACAAAGCTCCCCTCCCCTCTCCCCTCCTCCCCTCACACCTCTCCCCCCATCGCGAGCGAAGGCCCTCTGGCGCGTAATGGCCCCTCTAATATGATTTTCTGACCCATGACCAGATTTCCCGAACGTCAACCAGATTTACCAAACACTCCATCTGTGATCCGCAAGAAATCCTCTTCGTCGGGTTTGGTGTCTTGCTGAGTGTGAGGGGGGTATCATAACCCGTTTTCCGTTTTTCTTCTTCTCTCTGTTTCGTTTCTCTTCTTCTCTTTCTCCCTTTATCTCTCTTCCGTCCTTTGTCTCTCTGTTTCTTTCTTTCTTTATGGACGGTTCTCATTTTCTTTTACTCTCTCTCTCTCTCTCTCTCTCTCTCTCTCTCTCTCTCTCTCTCTCTCTCTCTCTCTCTCTCTCTCTCTCTCTCTCTCTCTCTCTCTCTCTCTCTCTCTCTCTCTCTTTGTGTGTGTGTGTGTGTCAGGAAACTTGTGTCGCTGCTATTGGCTGTTCTCCGTTCTGCCTTACCGACGTTGCTACGACTCCTTGCTCCTACTTGGACTAAATTATATCTACGTCACTCGCACAGGAAA
The DNA here is from genome assembly GCA_017312705.2 of Penaeus japonicus. Taxonomy (NCBI): domain Eukaryota; kingdom Metazoa; phylum Arthropoda; class Malacostraca; order Decapoda; family Penaeidae; genus Penaeus; species Penaeus japonicus. The sequence goes on from BOPN01000994.1 coordinate 143,465, forward strand.
CACTAGCCTTAATTCCCTTTTTGCCGTTTCTTGGGGAGGGGGGGGGGGTAGATTCGTTTGCCATCCTTAACGACTGCTGCTCTCGTGCGCCATCTCCCCCATGTTCCGTGCAGGTCAGCGCTCGTGCCATTGAGGGACTGAAGCTGCGAAGGAACTGGCAACATAATTTTCCCTTGGCGCTAGTCCCTGCTTGCCCTTGAAATGGTTGTTGCATTTCCTTGTTCTCTCTAAGTAATTTCATTTGCGAGATTTTTTTTTCTTTTCTTTTTTTCTTTTTAATTCACGACATTTGTTGTTTATCATAACAGTTTGTATGGCTCTTGTTTTTGCTTCTTGGCATCGTCTTTCTATCGCCCGTGTCTCTTCGCGCAAGGCCACTCCCCCCCCTCCCCTCCTCTCGCCACACTCTTCCAATAACTTAACTTTAGAGTAAATACACAGTTCCTTGGCCAGCCCTTTCATCTTCCCCCCCACGGCATCGCTCTCTCCCTCTCTCCCCTACAGCCTTCCCCTCACCCTGTCACCATGAATATTAATTTAGTGCGGCTCGCGGAAGGGGAATAAAGTGGCAGGAGGAGCATGTGTTTCTGTGCACGAGGGAAGAGAGGGGCCAGAGGTGGCACGGGCCGCAAAGGAGGGATCAAGAAGGAATGGATTGCTTTAGAGGGGGATGAGGGGAGTGGCCAGGGAAGAGGAGGACTGAGGGATTGAGGAGAGAAAGGGACAGGGGAGAGAAGAGGGATTGAGGAGAGGGACAGGGAAGACAGGAGAGAGGAGGGATTGAGGAGAGGGACAGGGAAGAGAGGAGGGATTGAGGAGAGGGACAGGGAAGAGAGGAGGGATTGAGGAGAGGGACAGGGAAGAGAGGAGGGATTGAGGAGAGAGAGGAAAGAAAGGGATAGGGAAGATAGGAGGGAGAGGGACAGGGAAGAGAGGAGAGAAAGGGACAGGGAAGAGAGGAGGGATTGAGGAGAGAGAGGAGAGAAAGGGATAGGAAGATAGGAGGGAGAGGGACAGGGGAGAGAGGAGGGATTGAGGAGAGGGACAGGGAAGAGAGGAGAGAAAGGGACAGGGAAGAGAGGAGGGATTGAGGAGAGAGAGGAGAGAAAGGGATAGGGAAGATAGGAGGGAGAGGGACAGGGAAGAGAGGAGGGAGAGGGACAGGGAAGAGAGAGAGAGATTGAGGAGAGGGACAGGGAAGAGAGGAGGGAGAGGGACAGGGGAGAGAGGAGGGATTGAGGAGAGGGACAGGGAAGAGAGGAGAGAGAGGGACAAGGGAGAGAGGAGGGAGAGGGACAGGGACAGGGAGGGAGAGAGGAGGGAGAGGGACAGGTTAGAGAGGAGGGAGAGAGGAGGGAGAGGGACAGGGGAGAGAGGAGGGAGAGGGACAGGGGAGAGAGGAGGGAGAGGGACAGGGGAGAGAGGAGGGAGAGGGACAGGGGAGAGAGGAGAGAAAGGGACAGGGAAGAGATTGAGGAGAGAGACGAGAGAAAGGGATAGGGGAGAGAGGAGGGAGAGGGACAGTGACGAGAGGAGAGAGAAGGACAGGGAAGAGTTTAGGGAGAGGGACAGTGACGAGAGGAGAGAGAAGGACAGGGAAGAGTTTAGGGAGAGGGACAGGGGAGAGAGGAGGGAGAGGGACAGTGACGAGAGGAGAGAGAAGGACAGTGAAGAGAGGAGAGAGAGGAACAGGGAAGAGTTTAGGGAGAGGGACAGGGGAGAGAGGAGGGAGAGGGGACAACCTAGCCCCTTCCCGAGTCGTCCCGGAGTTTAGCATCACTGCTTCCCGTAGACAGTACTTCTATGCTCCGCCTTGATGATCCACCCTTGGCTCCATTAGCATCGGACTCATTATTGCTGCTTCCACACCTAGCTTTATGCATCCCCCTGCTGGTCGATCCATATACACATACTCGCATACGCACACGCACGCACGCGCACGCACGCACATGCACACTCACGCACACACGCACACGCACACACGCACACGCACGCGCGCTTTTACACATACCATATACAAAATTAGATGTAGAATTTACAATGTCTAAAGAAACTTCTGGATTTTAAGTGAGGGACATTCAGTAAATTGTAAATGGAAAGTTAGTGAGCTTGAAAAGCACGAATAGAAAAACGAAGTGAAAAATCCTGGAAGCGGCGGAGATGAGTGGAAGGGGAGGGACAGATGCCCACCAAACGCTGTCCATTACCAGATTGATCCACTGCGGCGCCCTGGGGCCTGTGGCCGCAGCCGACGTGTGTCACTTGCTCCTCGCGGCGCCCTTCTGCCCCTCCTCGCGTGGCCCTTCTTTCCCTCCTCGCGTTTCCCTTCTTTCCCTCCTCGCGTTTCCCTTCTTTCCCTCCTCGCGTGGCCCTTCTTTCCCTCCTCGCGTGGCCCTTCTTTCCCTCCTCGCGTGGCCCTTCTTTCCCTCCTCGCGTGGCCCTTCTTCCCCTCCTCGCGTTTCCCTTCTTTCCCTCCTTGTGTGGCCCTTCTTTCCCTCCTCGCGTGACCCTTCTTTCCCTCCTCGCGTTGCCCTTCTTTCCCTCCTCGCGTGGCCCTTCTTTCCCTCCTCGCGTGGCCCTTCTTCCCCTCCTCTCGTGGCCCTTCTTCCCCTCCTCGCGTGGCCCTTCTTCCCCTCCTCGCGTGGCCCTTCTTCCCCTCCTCGCGTTGCCCTTCTTCCCCTCCTCGCGTGGCCCTTCTTTCCCTCCTCGCGTGGCCCTTCTTTCCCTCCTCTCGTGGCCCTTCTTTCCCTCCTCTCGTGGCCCTTCTTTCCCTCCTCACGTGGGCCTTCTTTCCCTCCTCTCGTGGCCCTTCTTTCCCTCCTCGTGTGGCCCTTCTTTCCCTCCTCTCGTTTCCCTTCTCTCCCTCCTCTCGTGGCCCTTCTTTCCCTCCTCACGTGGCCCTTCTTTCCCTCCTCACGTGGCCCTTCTTTCCCTCCTCTCGTGGCCCTTCTTTCCCTCCTCTCGTGGCCCTTCTTTCCCTCCTCTCGTGGCCCTTCTTTCCCTCCTCACGTGGCCCTTCTTTCCCTCCTCTCGTGGCCCTTCTTTCCCTCCTCTCGTGGCCCTTCTTTCCCTCCTCTCGCTCTCCTTCTTTCCCTCCTCTCGTGGCCCTTCTTTCCCTCCTCTCGTGGCCCTTCTTTCCCTCCTCACGTGGCCCTTCTTTCCCTCCTCTCGTGGCCCTTCTTTCCCTCCTCACGTGGCCCTTCTTTCCCTCCTCTCGTGGCCCTTCTTTCCCTCCTCGTGTGGCCCTTCTTTCCCTCCTCTCGTTTCCCTTCTTTCCCTCCTCTCGTGGCCCTTCTTTCCCTCCTCTCGTGGCCCTTCTTTCCCTCCTCTCGTGGCCCTTCTTTCCCTCCTCACGTGGCCCTTCTTTCCCTCCTCTCGTGGCGCTGCCCCTCCTCACGTGGCCCTTCTTTCCCTCCTCACGTGGCCCTTCTTTCCCTCCTCTCGTTTCCCTTCTTTCCCTCCTCGCGTGGCCCTTCTTTCCCTCCTCTCGTGGCCCTTCTTTCCCTCCTCACGTGGCCCTTCTTTCCCTCCTCACGTTTCCCTTCTTTCCCTCCTCTCGTTTCCCTTCTTTCCCTCCTCACGTGGCCCTTCTTTCCCTCCTCTCGTAGCCCTTCTTTCCCTCTCGTGGCCTTTCTTTCCCTCCTCTCGTGGCCCTTCTTTCCCTCCTCACGTGGCCCTTCTTTCCCTCCTCTCGTGGCCCTTCTTTCCCTCCTCTCGTGGCCCTTCTTTCCCTCCTCTCGTGGCCCTTCTTTCCCTCTCATTGGCCCTTCTTTCCCTCCTCTCGTGGCCCTTCTTTCCCTCCTCTCGTGGCCCTTCTTTCCCTCCTCTCGTGGCCCTTCTTTCCCTCCTCTCGTGGCCCTTCTTTCCCTCCTCTCGTGGCCCTTCTTTCCCTCCTCTCGTGGCCCTTCTTTCCCTCCTCTCGTGGCCCTTCTTTCCCTCCTCTCGTGGCCCTTCTTTCCCTCCTCTCGTGGCCCTTCTTTCCCTCCTCTCGTGGCCCTTCTTTCCCTCCTCTCGTGGCCCTTCTTTCCCTCCTCACATTGGCCCTTCTTTCCCTCCTCTCGTGGCCCTTCTTTCCCTCCTCCTCTCGTGGTCCTTCTGCCCCTCCTTGCGTGGCCCTTCTTTCCCTCCTCTCGTGGCCCTTCTTTCCCTCCTCTCGTGGCCCTTCTTTCCCTCCTCTCGTGGCCCTTCTTTCCCTCCTCACGTGGCCCTTCTTTCCCTCCTCACGTTTCCCTTCTTTCCCTCCTCTCGTTTCCCTTCTTTCCCTCCTCTCGTGGCCCTTCTTTCCCTCCTCACGTGGCCCTTCTTTCCCTCCTCTCGTAGCCCTTCTTTCCCTCCTCGTGTTTCCCTTCTTTCCTTCCTCTCATGGTCCTTCTTTCCCTCCTCTCGTGGCCCTTCTTTCCCTCCTCTCGTGGCCCTTCTTTCCCTCCTCACGTGGCCCTTCTTTCCCTCCTCTCGTGGCCCTTCTTTCCCTCCTCTCGTGGCCCTTCTTTCCCTCCTCTCGTGGCCCTTCTTTCCCTCCTCTCGTGGTCCTTCTGCCCCTCCTTGCGTGGCCCTTCTTTCCCTCCTCGCGTGGCCCTTCTTTCCCTCCTTGTGTGGCCCTTCTTTCCCTCCTTGCGTGGCCCTTCTTTCCCTCCTCTCGTGGCCCTTCTTTCCCTCCTCGTGTGGCCCTTCTTTCCCTCCTCTCGTTTCCCTTCTTTCCCTCCTCGTGTTTCCTTCTTTCCTTCCTCTCGTAGCCCTTCTTTCCCTCCTCTCGTGGCCCTTCTTTCCCTCCTCACGTGGCCTTCTGCTTTCCTCCTCACGTGGCCTTCTTTCCCCCTTCTTGCGTGGCCCTTCTTTCCCTCCTCTCGTGGCCCTTCTTTCCCTCCTCTCGTGGCCCTTCTTTCCCTCCTCACGTGGCCCTTCTTTCCCTCCTCACGTGGCCCTTCTTTCCCTCCTCGCGTGGCCCTTCTTCCCCTCCTCTCGTGGCCCTTCTTTCCCTCCTCGCGTTGCCCTTCTTTCCCTCCTCGCATGGCCCTTCTTTTCCTCCTCGTGTGGCCCTTCTTCCCCTCCTCACATGGCCCTTCTTCCCCTCCTCTTGCGGCCCTTCTTTCCCTCCTCTCGTGGCCCTTCTTTCCCTCCTCGCATGGCCCTTCTTTCCCTCCTCGTGTTGCCCTTCTTTCCCTCTTCGTGTGGCCCTTCTTTCCCTCCTCGCATGGCCCTTCTTTCCCTCCTCGCATGGCCCTTCTTTCCCTCCTCTCGTGGCCCTTCTTTCCCTCCTCGTGGCCCTTCTTTCCCTCCTCTCGTGGCCCTTCTTTCCCTCCTCTCGTGGCCCTTCTTTCCCTCCTCACGTGGCCCTTCTTTCCCTCCTCACGTGGCCCTTCTTTCCCTCCTTGCGTGGCCCTACTTTCCCTCCTTGCGTGGCCCTACTTTCCCTCCTCGCGCGGCCCTACTTTCCCTCCTCTCGTGGCCCTTCTTTCCCTCCTCGCGTTGCCCTTCTTTCCCTCCTCACGTGGCCCTTCTTTCCCTCCTCACGTGGCCCTTCTTTCCCTCCTTGCGTGGCCCTACTTTCCCTCCTTGCGTGGCCCTACTTTCCCTACTCGCGTTGCCCTTCTTTCCCTTCTCGCGTTGCCCTTCTTTCCCTCCTCACGTGGCCCTTCTTTCCCTCCTTGCGTGGCCCTACTTTCCCTACTCGCGTTGCCCTTCTTTCCCTACTCGCGTTGCCCTTCTTTCCCTACTCGCGTTGCCCTTCTTTCCCTCCTCTCGTGGCCCTTCTTTCCCTCCTCGTGTGGCCTTCTTTCCCACCTCGCGTGGCCCTTCTTTCCCTCCTCGCAGGGTCATTCTTTCCCTCCTCGCGGGAGGGAAGAATATAAACACACCTCCACGCCAAGCTTTGTTCCACCTTTGCCCGACACAGGTGCTTTCGGGCATGTTATCGTAAATCACTTGTTATCAGCAGCGATTTTCTCTCCTTATCCACCATTCCGTCTAGTTCCCTTCCCATCCCTCGCGCCGTAGCATGTTGAAAGACGGCTATCAGCTGAGAGGGTGGCACTTCCCGCAGGGCCAGTGCAAAATATTGAACCGGACGAGGACGCTCACAAGCATGGCATGACTTGGGATGTGCTTTCGCGGAGACAGATCGAGACATAACAGCCATGATAACGCCGCTTTATGAAGGAAATATTTTATCCAATATTCGTTGTTCCAACTTACGCCTCCCGGCTGTGTATTATTAATTTTGTATGTTTCTTTCTCTCTTTCTTTATCTGTGTATCTGTTTATTTTAGTGGTGGTATTGTTACCGCCACCGCCAGCCATAAACCACCACCACCAACCACTACCACCACCACCACCACCACCACAGACAACAACACCAACAATAATAACAACCTCCATCACCTTCAATAACAACAACAACCCATAAAACCCTAACAACCAACCGACAGCAACTATCAACCACTACCACTACCACCACCACCGACAACAACAAGAACAATAATAACAACAACCTCCATCACCTTCAATAACAACAACCATCTAGCCACAACCACCACCAAAAAGAAACAACCAACCACCGACGCTATTAATACCTGCCCTTCCCCTTCATCATAACAGCATCTTCGTGTTCTCCCAAGTTAAGTGATGTTTACCGGCACCTTTCGCTTCGCTTCGCTTCTCCCTCCCCTCCCCTCCCCTACCCTACCCTACCCTACCCTACCCTACCCTACCCTACCCTACCCTACCCAACCCTACCCTACCCTACCCTCCCCTCCCCTACCCTCCCCTACCTACCCTACCCTATCCTACCCTCCTTTCCCTTCTCTCCCCCTTCCCTCTCCTCCTGTCTACTCCCCTGCCCTATCCTCCCCTCTCCTCCCCTGCCCTATCCTCATCTCTCCTCCCCTGCCCTATCCTCCCCTCTCCTTTCCCTCATCTTCCCCTCCCGCTCCCCTGCTCTCCAGTCCTGTCCCTCCTCTCTTCCTCTCCCCACTCATCATCTCTCCTCTCCTCCCCTCCCCTCCCCTCCCCTCCCCTCCCCTCTTCTCTCCTCCTCCTCCTCCTCCCCTCCCGCACCCCCTGCTCTCCATTCCTCTCCCTTCCCCCTCCCTCCTCCTCTCCCACTCCTCTCCCGCTCCCCTGCTCTCCATTCCTCTCCCCTCGCCTGCCCCCCCCCCCTCTTCTCCCCTCCCACACCCTGTTGGCCGTGATAGAAATGTTGTGCCACATCATCGAGATTGAATTCGGCCATTTTTCGTGCGTGTACGTCAGAGGGAATAGAAGAGAGGGAGATTGGGGGAGGCAATGGGGAAGGGGAGGAGGGGAAGGGAAGAGGAGGAGGAGGAATGGAAGGGGAGAGGAGGAGGGGAAGGAAAGAGGAGGAGGAGGAATGGAAGGGGAGAGGAGGAGGGGAAGGAAAGAGGAGGAGGGAATGGAAGGGAAGAGGAGGAGGAGGAATGGAAGGGGAGAGGAGGAGGGGAAGGAAAGAGGAGGAGGAGGAATGGAAGGGGAGAGGAGGAGGGGAAGGAAAGAGGAGGAGGAGGAATGGAAGGGAAGAGAGGAGGAGGAGGAATGGAAGGGAAGAGGAGGAGGCGAAGGGAAGAGGAGAGGGGGAAGGGAAGAG